>LPNX010012039.1:0-26586 GCA_001517045.1 Pseudotsuga menziesii | reverse complement strand
CATTAAAAATCATCTCCACATTGTCAGATCAACAAACAAAGATCCTTACCTCTGTCTTAAAGAAACATAAAACTACATTTACATAGGATTACAGTGACATGAGGGTGCCCCACCTTGATTTTTCTACGCATCATATTCATGCAAAAGATGATTGCATACATATCAGACAACCTTAGCGCATAACGAAACCCACCTTAAGAGAGGTGATAAAAGATGAAGTTCAAAAGTGGATGGATGTAAATTTTATTTACCCTCTCTGATAGTAAATGGGTGTCCACATTGGTCATAGTTCCTAAGAAGAATGGTAAATGGTGCATCTGTGTTTATTATAGAGAGCTTAATAAGGTCACACATAAGGACAATTTTATGTTACCTTTAATTGATCAGGTTTTGGACACACTAGCAGGTAAAACGTATTTCTCCTTCATGGATGGATTCAATGGTTGCAACCAGATTAGTATAACACCATAGGATCAATAGAAAACAAAATTTACATGCCCATGGGGAACCTTTGCATACCGGGGGTTACCTTTCTTATTATGCAATGCCCCAACCACATTTCAATGTCTTGTTCTTAGCATCTTTGCAGATCTTATTCATGAAACCATCAAATATTTTATGGCTGATTTTACTTGTCATGGTGAAAATTTTGAAGAAGCTTTGAATAATATGGAAAAAGTACTTACACGATGCAAGGAAGTCAACCTCTATCTCAGCAAAAAAAAATTAAAAATGATGCTCACACAAGGCATTGTTCTAGGTCATCTTACATCTCCAAATGGCATCAAAGTAGACCCAACAAAAATTGAAGTAATCCTTAATTTACCAATACCACGCACACAAAAAGAGGTATGTAGTTTCATTGGATTGCTAGTTATTACAGTCAATTTGTTAATTTTTTTCAAAGATTACTAGTCCTTTATTTCTTCTCTTGTCCAAAAGTAAATAATTTGAATGGTCGAATTCCTATCAATTAGATTGAGAAAGCTTGAAACATATAGTCTCCACAACACCCATCCTATGAGGACCTAATTGGTACCTACTCTTCCTAATCTCAACAAATGCTTCTGATACCAACATAGGAGCAGTATTGGGTCAACAAGAAGACTATAAATCATATGCCATATATTTCATTAGTAAAATTATGATTGGTCCATAACTAAACTATGCAGTCACCGAAAAATAATTCATGGTTGTCATTTATGCTATAAACAAATTCAGCCACTACATTACCGGATATCCAGTAATTGTGCACACCAACCACTCTATTATTAAATACCTCGTGAAAAAACCCATTACAAATGGTAGAGTCACTCGTTGGTTGCTTCTGTTATAGGAATTCGATATTTCAGTAATGGATAGACTAGTTAAAAATAACTTGGTTGCTAATTTTATTTCTAGAATAATTAACACTAACGAATATCTACTAGTTGATGATATTTTTCCAGGTGAGCATTTGTTTTCTATATCTACTTATGTACATTGGTTTGTAGTTGTAGCGAATTATTTAGCTACAGGAAAATTCCTAGGGTATATTACACAAAAGGAGAAGCGAAGAATTGTTCAACACAACAACATATTTTCTTGGATAGATGTGTATCTGTTATATGTAGGACCTGACTTGTTGATCCGACGATGTGTTCATGATGATGAAATTTACCCAATTCTGCAAACTTGTCATGATGGTCCATGTGGAGGACACTTTGCAGAAAAATGAGATGACACAAGATATTACAATTGGGCTATTATTGGCATACAATATTTAAAGATGCTCAAGAGTATGTTTGGAGTTGTGATAGCTTCTAAAGAATGGGGAATCCATTGCAGTCAAATGAAATGCCACTTCAGAATCATCTTATTTTGGAACCATTTGAGAAGTGGGAATTATACTTTGTTGATCCCATCAAACCTCAATTGAGGCATAAATCATACATTTTATTATGCAAATATTATGTGACAAAATGGGTAGAGGCAAGGGCAACTCCATGAGCAATAGAGAAGGAATTTTCATACTTTCTATATGCAGACATCTTCACAAGGTTTGGATTTCCCAAGGATATTAATACTGATGGAGGACCATAAGTTCCATCCAAACTCATTAATGCTATGACATAAGAGTATCATATCAAGCATAGGGTAACTTCACCATATCACCCCTAGGATAATGGGAAAGTCGAAGGTACAAAAACAATCTTGGAATATATACTCACAAAAAATTTCCAGCTTCATCAGAGGGACTAGGCTTATAGGTTAACAAAATCCTTATGTGCCTATAGAACAACATGGAGAAGCACCACAGGTTTTGCTCCTCATAAGTTAGTCTATGGTAAGCAAGTCACCTTACCAATAGAAGTTGAAATTAAAACATTAAGAACTACATTTCAATTAGGAATGGATCTATGACAGGCTCAACATAACCACCTACAACAACTTAATGAGCTTGATGAATTGCAATTGGATTCCATAGAATGTATATATTCGTTCAACAACCAATATCTAAGTGGCATGATCAATTCATCTAGAGAAAGTATTTTAAAGAAGCTGTTTGGGCTCTCCTATATGAATCCAGATTTAAAAAGTTCAAGGGAAAAATTTGTACTCATTGGATGGGACCATGTGAGATCGAAACAATTTATGATAATGGCACAATATGACTCAAAACTATTAATGATGAAGGGATGCTCCTTATTGCTAATGTTCATCGATTAAGGCCATATAAGGAACCATTGTCCAACAATGTGTTCTTCTACAACATTACTGCATGTTGGTGTACCAAATATCTTGAGATAGTTATCTCGACATCCAAAAAATAAGAGTCCCCAATTTTTTTTTAAAACATTGGACTGTGAAAATCCCTTTGGGACACATTTCTTTAAATAAATAAAAAAATTAAAAACTGGAATGTGAAAATCCCTTTGGGACACAGTTCCTAAAAAAAAGAAAAGAAAAAAAGTTTGTATTGTTTCGTTACTAATAAATTGATCTATACTTCTATACAGGGATATTTTATAGACACTTTTTGTTTTTCCTTCTTCCATAAACCTACCATATTCCATTCATTTTCGTCCCCTTCCATTCCTTTCCCTAATTTCATTTGGTCATTAATGTCCATTCTCCCACAACTAAACGTATTTGCAAATACTCTTCATAAGAATGCCATATGTTACTTTCCTCAACGCTATGGAACCCCTTTCCATTTCACTCGACACACCCTTTCCAAAATGTTATAGAAACCATTTCCATTTCACTCCACACACCCTTTTCACAACATTATGGAACCCCTTTTCATTTCACTTCACACACCCTTTTTGCAACATTACAAAACCCCTTTCTATTTCACTCCATACACCCTTTCCGCAATGTTATGGAACTCCTTTCTACAACTTTAAACAAACCCTTTCCGTTCCACTCCATACACACTTTTCACAATGTTATGGAACCCATTTCCACAACATTACAAAACCCCTTTCCGTAAAAATACATAACCGTTTACCTTTACACCACCATGACCTTTTTTGTCATGTCACGGCATGCCCTTCTGTCACATTACAGAAACTTCTACCTCTCACATTACAGGAACTTTGTGTATCAGAGAAGGCCTTCCTCCACACAACAAAACCTTTCTTACCTGCATGGGCCCAACATTATCATAGTCACCAACATGTAGAGGATTGACATCACACATAGCATGGATCCACAACAACGCTAATTTAGTTTTAGTAGATAACTCAGGTCCCATCAATTCTTACCAGATTTGAATCCACCTTGGGACATCATTTTAGATCATTAGCCGCAAAGGAAAATTATATCAGTATAGCATACCTTGTTAGCACAATGAGTGGGGATCCTTGGGCTATAATTTTCATTACCACAATCAATCCTTCATCGAACCCCATGCATCTCTTCTTAGGTAAGGTAGGTACGTAACCATCCTTCATTAGATTCTGATAAGTACAATACGACTAATCATGACTTACCAATTCATTAGTCCGACATGGGGCCATGCATAGAGTTGGTTGTGGGGGAGAATTTGTAGGTACCTCTAAATATAGAAACCACTACTGAGAGAACTAAGTGGGTTGAGGAAGCTTACCAATTTTAGTTGGTTGTTAACTCCACCATGCATGAGCTACTAGTTAGAGAATTACTGAGAACACCACTGTGCCACCCTATGATACCATCATAAATCATATTCTGATGGTATAGACCCATTCTTTTCCTTGTAAAATCAACAAAAAAGACTTGAAGTGTCATAGGAATTAGTGGGGAAACAAAGAAAAAAGTATAATGAGGGGAGAAATTCAAAGCGAACCCGAGAATGAAGACATGGTCCACAAATATAGAGAAGTGAAAACAATTTTTCAACAAGTAGGTTGGATGTATTATTTTGATAAAATGAAGGAGGGATATTCTACAATTTCAATGGAATTTGTACACACATACGACAATGCGGTTCCAGAAGTACAAGAATAAAAAGTTCATGCAGATGAATTGATGATAGCAAGAGTCTTCAGGTTTCCACATATAGGTGAAAGATGGTTTGAAAGACAAGTGCCAATGAAGCCACTCAGATATGAGTTCTTGGAACCTGCTGAAGTAGTCCAAGGAATAGAGAAGGGGACATGACATGTTTTATTTCCAACTCCATGGGGAAAGGTGGCGCTCTTCATGCTTAAGTTCATTACATGTGAAGGTCGTTTTAGTTTGCTACTTGCTTACCATTTTAAATTTCTAAACCATCTAAGAGATCAAAAGTATATAAATATGCCATATTTCCTTCAGAAATCCTTAGATTTGATGTGTAGAATGGTTAAAAGTAGTAAGAATCTAGACACCAGTCTGACATGTCTTGGACTCATCAGGATGTTGGTGGAAGATGCCTTACAAAAGATAAATCATACCTGGGAATCACTCATGAGGGTATCTCCAAGCGCCAAGCAAACATCAAGGAAGAGAAGGAGAACATTGGAGGATACCCCTAAAACCCCAAGGAGGAAATCAGTTCATAAGGAAAGCATGAGGATTTTGCAAGATGAAACCCCAACCAACTCAATGGAAGGGCGCCGAACCAGGTCAAGATCAAGGTATAAGAAGGAACAACAATATCAAGAAAAATCGTTTAGTCAGAACTATGATCTTGATTCAATTGTGGGAGAATTTCCTACACCATAAAGCATCGGTAAGAGATTGGAAAGGTAAATTGAGTCGCAAAACATGGGAGACCAATAGAAAAAAGGGAAATGGAATACAACTACATTGAAAGGGACGCAAGACAACAGGATGAAGGAATTTTAGCATGTTCTATTGGGAAAATATCGAAGAGCATACAACGAGCTAAGGAAGGATTACTGGAAATTAAGGAGGTATTATAAGAAACAAAATGAAGAAATGACAACCTTCAAAGAAAAATTGCAAAGATTAGAAGGACATAGATTGGATACCCTATCAAAGGTTGTGGCATTGTCAGGAGAAAATATTGAATAGGTAACAGATAAATTTAGAGACGAGGGAGAAAATATTATTAGGTGGGGAAATGATATAGAGTTGGATGACGAAGTTGAAGCAGAAATAGTAGAGAATCAAGAGATTTATAAAGATACCCCATCTAATGAAGCCCAAATATAGAAACTGGTGGAGATGGTATCCCAACTACAAGAAACAATAGGCGAATTGGAGGAACAACTAATTCTCACCATTCACCAAAGAAAGGGTGAAAACACAAGAAACATTTACGGAGAAGCTACAAAGACATGATTATGTCTTGGCCACAAGGAGGATTAGCCAGGAAGAAGAAAAATTTTAATTTGAAAAAGAATACAAGAATTACTTGGCCCATTCTATGATAAATATATGACCTCCTTCGAATCTTTACTCAGTTTTTTTAAAAGAATAACTTATATCATTTAGGATTTCAATGTTAACCATGGGATATAATGATCACATTGAGACTAAGGATCAGTTTATTGCCGCCTTTTCTAGAAGTGACAATGAAGAACATGAATTCCTATGTGAGTTATATATGCATAATTTGATTATGATAGATTATGAGGATTGGGAGCCAAACCCTTATGTAGGAGAGTTACAGTTGAGGGAATTCATTTCCTTTATGAGAAATCAATTGAGGTGGAATAATGATACAAATTTTGTGGAAAATACTCAATGGGAAGATGCTCTCTAGGTAAGAGGTTCCCCCTCACCTAAAAAATTGTTTACAACTAGAAACCAGGCTATGAAGGATCAATCATTTGTTACACTTATAGAGACCGCTCAAATCAATATTGTTCAGGAGTGCAAGAATTGGATTCCTTTTCACAGGTTGGAAGACTTACTCTGTCTATGAAGAAGGGTTAGTGCCTCGAGTCATGAATTTAAAAGGAAGGATCCATTACCTATTAGAATGTTTGAGCGGTCCCTTGATAGAGTACATGGCTACCTTAACTGTATGGATGTGCATAAAACCAAATGGATCAAGCTTCAACTCCATTTTCCTATACTTTGGTGCCCTGTGGTGGATGGAGAGGACAATGAATTCTGGAAAATTATTACTCAGCATAGAGGATTTTACACTATATCTAAAGGTGGGTGTTCCACTATAAGTGGAGTGATGGATGCCTCAACATCTATCGAATTACCTCATTCAGTGGAGCATAGCCGTAGTTTGCATGAGGACATGTAAACATTTTGGCTGGGGGGAGATGAAGGGTTGTGTATATGACACTTTTTGTTCCCTTCTTTTTTGCTCATTTATTAACTTTCTATTGTATTCCTATGTCACCATTAACTCTCTTGAGAACTTTTTGCAAGGTTTTGGATGTGGTAAGGATTTATTATGTTTTCCTTGATATTTTTCATTTTCTTATGACTTGGATAGAGTTATGCTACCATGATTTTTTACTAAAGATGTGGTGTTTCAGGTTCATTGTTATTACAATCTGAATTTGCAGAACGAAGTAATTGTGGAAGGTTGAAGGACTTGCTAGATAAGTCTCAAGTTTATATATATTATGCAAGAAAAGATTAATTTCAGACAAGTAGTTCCATTGTATGGCTCGATCAAGACACTTGAGTAATTAAATGTGATCTTGTTGATCATTATACATCATTTCGATCAATCTACTGAACGTATTCATGGTTCCGCAACCAATATGGGGATCCATGATTCTATATCCAACCTAATGATTTTGAAACCTTTCAACGATCTTTTTTCTTGTTCCAATATGATTTTAGAAACACCTCCACTCTTCATGGTACCAACCCTAGGTTGGCGCATGAGATCTTTTGAAAATCAACATGATGAATACTTCCTTGTTGCAGTGATTTTGTTAGAAAGATCATTTACCACACAGTTGAATTTTAATCTAGCTCTACCAATACATTGATTTCCTCCTTGTTAAGTATCATGCAAGTTGTATTGTTCGACATAGACTTTGTCAAGTGGCTCACAATCTATGGAACCCTAGGTTGACAATTCATGAACAACTTTTGACTAAATTTAAATTAAAGAGATACAAAAAAGCTCGTTAATGATAGATGATAATATTTAATTTCAATTCAAATTTTTTTCATTAAGATGTCAAAATTAAATACACATGAATCATGAATTATGATTCTATGTTTTCTCTATATGTTTATGTAGATCCTAGAACAAAATAAATGAAGAAAATATGGATAGCATTTTCTATAGAAAAATGACCAATGTTAGATTTACTCAATTTATATAATACTTTCTATCTCTATATTACTCAAGTTTCCTATAGTGATGCTTTGGAAATAGGCCAAATCCAAAGTACAATTTCTTATGTACAAAGTATAAAATACCCATGAGATAAGAGCACTGATTTGGGATCATACAATAGAGTATCGCCATTTTGGTTGGGTTAAATGTTTATAGCATAGGTTCACTTTCAAATTGAAGAAATATATATTTCTTCAGAAAACTTAGCGTTCACAATTAAAATGTACAAATATTCTAAAATTTATGAATCCCTTGTGGCCATATTTAGAACTAAGCATTTTATGAATCCATCATTTCTCATTCCCTAGATTAAAACATGTTTCCTCAAGTTTAAAATTTAGTGACACGATTGTAGAAAAGTGAATAGATATGTTCACACATCTGCATTAAATGTAGTTTCTCGATGATATTGATGTACTTGTATTCATTATGACATCATACAAATACAAGTGACTCAAGAACTGTATAGTGGATATTGGCCTTATGCTTCAACAATCTTCTTCTCATATTGAACCTCAACATATTTTCATATGTTCACCTCCTAATCATCAATTGTTTCCTTCATAGTATCCTCAAATGGTTGTGATGAATCTTTACTAGAGGTAGTAAGGAATGCCTTTCTATGTCACTTTGACGAGAGGAAATACCAAACTTGAAATATCAGTCATTTATGCAATTGGAATCATGACAAATATTGAACAAGTTATATAACCTTCAGTGTTGGAGAGAACTATAATTTACAATTTCAATAGTTACACTTTAATACTCTTCAATGTGAGCCATAATTTGAAGAAAAGAGGTTTCACCATGGAATGATTATGACAGAGAGTCAATGATACTTGTGTTTGCATAATTATCTCTTGACTAAGAAATTTCAAATGGTGTTCAATCCTTTTCAAATATACAACATATATAGGGATTGATAATAGTCTAATCATGATATATAAATTCTAACATGAAGGTGAAAATGGATGTAAGCTAAAATGGAGTCGACGAATGACAAAGATTTGGAGCCTAGGATTAGAATGTCATAAATATAAGGAATATATGGTACAATCAACCAAACAAACTAAATTTATTACTAAAGGAAAACATAACCCATAATAAATTCATCCCCAAAACTATCACCGAGAAACCATAGCACTAAAAATCAAGTTTTTTTCAAATAATACTAAGAAAAGAAGCAAGGTAATTTTATACCTACCTATGCTGAAGTAGATTTATCACAAACCACACATTTATTTAAATCATTTTAGATATTCTCCTTTGTCTAGTATTCAACCCCAAGTTTTTACTAACAAAATTTAGTTTGAGTTGCAAGAATTTTCAAGTACAGTAAGCTTATTATTTTTCCACCCTACAATATCTTCATGGTACCCTTCTTCCCCTGAAACCCCTAAGATATAATGGGTTGTATAAAAAGATTACAATAAATAGAAAGAAGAATGTGCATCTCCTCTAGAGAATATGAAGCACTCCACTTCTAATATAAAGGAACTAATTGCTTAATCTTCCCCGCCATCTATTTATTGCTTAGAAGCCCTTTATCATCCATTGCTCTCTCTTGTTCTGAGTTTTTTCCCTGGCAATGGACTCAATTATTTTCTATTCTGAAACATTGGTTTCTAAAAAAGAACATGGGGCTCCTTCTTTAGAGAATATCACATTCCTCCATTATCTCACCCCCTGTTAATATACTTCCAACTTCCAAGAACAAAGCCACATTTGCTTGATACTAAAGCAAATAATTTAATCTTCTCAAGAAATGCCAAAAACCCACAGTTTCAAACTCATACATCATATGAAGGATACGACTAAGGATATTTCTAAGCATGCCCTACTTAGGAATCTTCTTTGATCTTGTAAAATTGAGAATAATCATCGAATATCCAATAATAGATAACTGATGAATTCATTTTTGGGATGTAATATGTAAATATTTCCATAGAGCAAGGGCTTCTGCAAAAATTTTAGACATTTCTCCCAACCCCCAAGAATAGGTTTGATTTTGAACTCCTTTGGTGTCAAATAGGACCCCCCTACACTTGCCACCCCAGGTTTCTTCTTGGAAGCACCATTACATAACAAAGTGTGACATTTTTTCTACAAAATCCAGTCATTCATCTTTATAGGGTTTAATCTCAAGAACCAATATTCTTGGAAATTTTGTCTCTTTATGTTACATTCAGGCTGATTCAAAATGTCTTATATCCATAGTATTTCTTCAATATCTAAAATTTCAACCCTTTGTTTCATATTTCCTTTCTACTTCAAGGCTTTTGTTATCAAGGCCCAAGCTTGTTTTGCAACTTGATAGGGAAGAGACTTTTGGTTTTTTAAAATAATCTTATTTCTTGAAATCCAAAACTTCCAAATTATGAAGTAAGGTATTTCCTTCCAAACTTTCTTTAGTAAAGTATTATATATATATGCCAACTGAGGAAGACTTGCCTCCAATTACTTGGCGTCTCGACATTCATGTAGCCTCCACCTAAATTGATTTACCAAACATCTTTTGCAAACATTCATTGTAAACATAGATGAATTCTAGTTTCTTCCTCATTTTGACAAAGAGGACACTGAGAGGGCTATGAAATCCCTTTTTTCATTAGATGATCAAAGGTCAGAATTTTATTATGATGAAGAGCCATTTAAAAAAAAAAAAAATCGGTATAGCATCAATAGACCAAATTTCCTACCATATAACATTTTTTGGGAAATGATAGTTTTAATTACTTTTCTTCTCATACCCTTCCTTCACCATATAAGTTTCACATTTTGTTCCCTAAACCTTGTTGTCATTTTCATCAAACTATGTTGGAGCTGCCCCACTTAAAAACCTTTTTAAATATTTCCACTGTTGATTTAGATCCCAGTAAGAACAATATTAATCCAAATTTTCCATTTTCCTTTTTCATCCCATTCTGAAATGTCTAATAACATAATTATCTTATTTTATTTATCCAACTTCTAATTCCAGATAGATAAAAGTTTTCTCTTAACTCTATTTTCCCAAGAATCCGATCATCCCAAATTCTTATATTACTTCCATTTCCTGGTAGCCATGATGAGTGGCTCTTTACTATACTTAGAGAGGATTTACAAAGTTTCTGAATTGGGGTACATTTTACATTAGAAAAATCCTGATCTAAATATTCTTTTATGGTCCAAATTTATATATTTCCTTACTAAAGCATTCTTCCTCCAAGTTGGTTCTCTAGTTGCAATATTCCATAGAAATTTTGCTCCAAGGGATTTGTTTAGCATCCCAATTTCTTGTATCGCCAATCCTCCTTGATTTAAAAGGGCCTCCACTTGATTCCATTTAGCTATATGATAGTTTTCCCATTGGTTTTACCCTCCTGCCACATAAAATTTCTTTGAAGTTTGTCAATTTGATTTGCAATTCTAGCTGGAGCTAGAAAATTTGAGTTATGATAGTTCGCAAGAGATGATAGACAAATGATCAATGTTAGCTTTACTCAATTTATATAACACTTTCTATGTCTATATTACTGATGTTTCCTATAGTGATGCTTGGGAAATACGCCAAATCCAAAGTACAACTTCTTTTGTACAAAAGAGAAAATACCCATGAGATAAGAGCACTGATTTGGGATCATACAGTGAATTATCGCCATTTTTGTTGAGTTAAACGTTTATAGCATAAGTTCTCTTTCAAATTTGAGAAATATATATTTCTTTAGAAAACTTAGCGTTCACTATTAAATCTAAAAATATTCTAAAATTTATGAATCCCTTGTGTCCATATTTAGAACTAATCATTTTATGAATCCATCATTTCTCGTTCCTTAGATTAAAACATGTTTCCTCCAATTTAAAATTTAGTGACACAATTGTAGAAAAGTGAATAGATATGTTCACACATATGCCTTAAATGTATTTTCTCAGCGATATTGATGTACTTGTATTCATTATGACATCATACAAATACAAGTGACTCAAGAACTATGTAGTGGATATTGGCCTTATGCTTCAAAAATCTTCTTCTCATATTTAACCTCAACATATTTTCATCTCTTCACCTCCTAATCATCAATTGTTTCCTTAATAGTATCATGTGATGAAGCTTTACTAGAGGTAGTAAAGAATGCCTTTCTATGTCACTTTAACGAGAGAAAATACCAAACTTGAAATATCAGTCATTTATGCAATTGGAATCATGATAAATATTGAACAAGTTATATAATCTTCAGTGTTGGAGAGAACTATAATTTACAATTTCAATAGTTACACTTTAATACTCTTCAATGTGAGCCATAGTTTGAAGAAAAGAGGTTTCACCATGCAATGATTAAGACAGAGAATCAATGATACTTGTGTTTGCACAATTATCTCTTGACTAAGAAATTTCAAATGGTGTTCAATCCTTTTCAAATATACAGCACATAGATGGATTAATAATACTCTAATCATGATATGTAAATTCTAACATGAAGATGAAAATGGATGTGAGGTAAAATAGAGTCGAGGAATGAAAAAGATTTGGAGCCCAGGATTAGAATGTCATAAATATAAGGAATATATGGTACAATCAACCATAGAAACTAAATTTATCACTAAAGGACAACATAACCCATAATAAATGCATCCCCAAAACTATCACCGAGAAACCATAGCACTAAAAATCAAGTTTTTTTCAAATAATACTAAGAAAAGAAGTTTTTTTCCTCTATAGAAATTGAGGTACTCCACTTCTAATATAAAGGAACTAATCTTAAGACCAAAATTTCAACCAATTCACTATGAAATTGAGAGAATTAGGATAACCATTCAACATTAGGGAGCTAGAAGATGAGCTATCAACAAAAACCCTGTCTTATTTTATAGCCTTTAAGATTCATGCCATTGGCCAATATCATGTAAAAATTTTAATTATTTAATTATTAAAAGCATACTATTCATCCACACACATGTCATCTATGTACACAATTAATAATTTCAAAAATACATAATTATATATTATTCACCACATCACAACTAGTTTTATTATTTATGTGCCTAGATATTCTCCTATTTCTCTTTTCTTTTCCTAACTCAGTGGGTGCACATGATGTAATTTTTTCCTACTTAAATAAAGTTTCTAATTGGTAAATTTCCAAACTCCTAAGTAATTTTTCCAATATCAAGGTAGTTTTAATCTTAATTCTCCATTTCACAAACTATGACTATCTTTACATGAGCAATCAAACCATGAATGTATTTTTCATTTTATTATTCCCAATGATTATCTAAATAAAGGCTGATTTTATTCCAAATCATACTTACACACAAAATAAGGTTTATACCAAGGGTGATGCCATGTTAATTGAAAGCCTTAAAAAAAGTGGAGTCAAATACCAATCTTTCATGTTGAGGAATAATGTCATGGTTGGTACGTACTTAACCCATCCCACGTACCTCTAGTGTGAAACTAATGGTCATTTAGGAATATGACTTGAAACCTTATTTACCACCACTTAGTAGATCCTCATAAATGATTGAATCCATGTACTGCCCTCATGCATTAATTGGAAAATATAACTCATGTATTTGCACACATCTAGATACAAGCATATCAAATAGTACACCCAATAATCATGAATAGATAACAATAAATTACAAATTCTTGACAATTATAGATATCATGACTCCATCCTAAGTGCATATATAGTGCATATACATAAAATCAATTAAGATTCCATATGCAACTTTGGTTTTTCATATTTCACTTGGAAAACCATCAATAACATCATACAATATAGTGAATTACAAAATGTAATTTTGTATTGATTTTAAATATTCATTGACATCAATTATTTCTAAAGTTGGCATGACCTATGACTCTTAGACACATACATTAATGTCAATATAAAACTCAATGTACTAATGGGACACATTAAATCATTCCATAACATTACAAGTATATTGAAACATAACACCAAGCAATAATTAAACTAGAGGAACTAAAAATATAGATTACATTATATAAAGGTGTATCTATCCTTCGACATAGTCATTCTTGTAACCAAAGTGCTCTAAAAAGTAGCAACCCACCAATCAATAAAGTAACAAAAAAGGGCTCTACATAAACCCCATCTTCATGAAACTTCATCCCAAAGTTCTAAAATAAATAAGGAAACTGCTAATGCATATTTGTTGTGTCCTCCCAAGTAGTTGAACTATGACAATAGCTAGCCCATTGGACCGTTACCTAGTCGACCAAACAATGTTTAGACTATCGATTCCACTAGTCTATTATGTGAATCAGTTGATCCTTTTAGGATCCCTCATGTGACATATGCAAATTACTCAAATCCATAGAATGAACAGGATATGAAAGATAATGATGCAAAACTAAAACATGAAAAACATCATGCATACAATCTAAACATGATGGAAATGCAAGAACATAAGCAATTGATTCCAACATTTTGATAATATTAAATCATCCCACACACTGGGGTGAAAACTTGGATCTTTTCTAAATTTAAACAAACTCTTTTGTTGTCTAAATCACAAAACACTTTTTCCCTTTCTTTATATCTTTTATTAGTTCTATGTGCATGCACAAAAATTTTCTATCTATCTCGAGATTCCTTCAAATTATCATAAATTGTTTTCATATGCTCTTCTATTTCTTGAATCGTTTTCAGCCCAACTAGAACTTTGTTTTCAACTATATCCCAACTAATAGGAGTTATATAGGGCCTAACATACAAAAACATGAAAGGTTCCATCTTTATTGAAATCTAATAACTATTATTATATGTAAATTCCATAAGAGAAAAATATTTTCCCCAATGATTCTAAGTCCATTGTATATATATGAAATATATCCTCTAACATTCGATTATATGTTGTGATAAAATTAAGTTTTGTACCCAAGTCCTCCTAGAAACCAATCCAAAATAATCTTGTAAAGACTGAAACTTGGTACAAAATTATCTTTTTTGAATTCCATGTAGTTTCACTATCTCTTCTATAAACAAATATTGTTATTTTCATTGCTTGATAAGTACTCTTCACTAAAATAAAATGTGCACTCTTGATCAAAGTGTTGGGAAAACATTTTGAATAATGGATTTGATGATAGAAAATAGAAGAAAGGATAAGGATATTCCAAGAGAGAGGTGGTGTCTAAATATATTGTTTACGACACAAAGAATTCTGATTGGAACATCACAATGCATCATCACAAATCAATCATTTTTCATGTCAGTACAACCCATAGGGTTTTTGTTTTATAGTCTCTAAATCCAACAAACTTCCTTGAGTTGAGGGTTTAATGGTCCAAAAATAAGGCTCTTCAATTCTAATCGTTTCCTTAAATACCACACATCCCATTGATTAGTCAACTACTTTAGTCAAGCTGACCACTACTTCATCGAACATTCAATTGACTTATCAATCAACCACTCACTTGATCCTTAAATTGATTGTAGTATTTCAATTGATTCTCTCCAAAATACCCATAGGTTTTATGAACCTTCATAATTGATTCTAAAACCCCCCAAACAACACAACAATTTGGAGATTCCGTAGGTGGAATTATGTTCTTTGAACACCCCCCGCATAATTGCATTTTTTTGAAGCCCAAGTATGGACCACAGTTTAATAAACTTATACTTTGGTAAAGGATTCATAAAAATATTAACAGTATAATAATATATCCTACGTTAAACAAGTGTTACAACATTTTCATGTATCAAATATCTCAAGTAGTGGACATGAAGTTCAACATGTTTCATTTTGTTGTGAGTAAAATTATTATCAACAACTTGAACTGCACTCTGATTGTCACAATGAATGACGATCAATTCATGAACTAGAAAACCAAGCTCCTCTAAAAGACGACGGATCCAAACTACCCCTATACTTGCATTGACATTGCCACAATAATTTGCTTCTGTAGTTGAAAGATAGACTATATTTTGTTTCTTACACGACCAAACCAAGGGTCTAAAACTAGGTCGAAACACATACCTATGAGTGGAATTTCTCTCACCAACATCACTAACCCATCCAGAATCGGTAAAACCAACTAGCGGATTTGTACTATGGAAATATGTGATACTAAATTGATACGTTCCCTTAATGTATCTAACAATTCTTTTTTCATCTTTTCAGTGGATTTCTCTAGCATCCTACATGAAACAAGAAACTAGACTAATATAAAATGAAATTATAGGTCCTATGAGTTAAATATATCAAGCTTTCAACCAATTGTCAATAAAGTGTGGTGTCAACTCAGGTTGAGTCATAGTCCTTAGACAATTCAACACTTGACTAAAATGGCGTTGTTGAAGACTTACAATCGTCTATTTTGAATCATTTCAAAACATCAAAAGCATATTTGGGTTAAGAAAGAAATATACCATCATTCGTTTGTAGCACTTGAATTCCCAAAAAGAAATGTAAAAGACCAAGGTCAATCATTTTAAAGGTATTTGCAAGTTGTTTCTTCAAATTTAGAATTAAGTTGACAAATCAAAGTATCACCATGATCATGCAATACATAAACACTGTGATCATATTCACAACATTTTTATCCAATATTGATGAAGAAATGATCAATATTTTCATACCAAGCATGTGGGGCTTGCTTCAATACAAAGGTTTCTCTAAATGACAAAAAAGACTGGAATCTATCATAAAACTAGGAGGTTTCTCCATGTATATTTCTTCAGACAATTATCCATGAATAAATGCACTTTTTACTTCCATTTGGTGAATTTCCCATCCAAATTGAGCAGTGAGAGAGAGAAACAGATTAATCAAATTCATCTTTGCAATAGGGGTAGAGGTTTCAATGTAGTTAATTCCTTCTTACTGATAGAATCCCTTAGTTACTAGTCAAGAATTATGGCATTCAATAGAACCTTTGAAGGTAAACATGGTCTTATATACCCATCGAGATTTCACAACATTGTTTCGATGTGTCTAGGGAACTAAATCTCAAGTCTGATTCTTTAGTAAATATTTAATTTCAGCAAACATAACATTATCCCATTCATCAACCCTTCTCGGGGTATAAGACAAGTAGAACCCCTTTCACCCTTCCTCTTCATTTTCATGTCTGAAGGCCTTGGCTGCATCCTTTCTCAAGATAAAGCTCAAGGAACCATTAAGGATCCTACACTTCATGAGAATACCCCCATCACCCATCAACAATTTGTGGATGAAAACCTCTTAATAGGACACCCTTCAGTCCAGGAGGCTAGATCCCTCAAGAACATTCTCTCCACTTTTTCCAAAGCCTCAGGTATAACCATCAATGAAGATAAATCTGAAATCTTTTTCTTTAATACTCCTCTCCAAACCCAGAGAAACATTACTCGAATCCTGAGTTTTAAGGTGACCACTATTCCCTCGAAATATATTGGTTCCCTCCTCATTGACTCTGCACTCAAGCACTACTCTTGGTAGGAACTTCTCACCAAGCTGGAACATTGCCTGTCTCAATGGACTCTACGCACCCTAAATCTTGCAGGACGTCTGTTCCTCATCAAATCTGTAATACAATCCATGCCCCTCTATTTATTCTCTATATAGCTTCCTTGAAATGGGTTCTCAAATCCATAATAACACTTCAACGCACTTTTCTTTGGAACGGGGAAAAAAACACCCATCATTGGGATTTTGTCAAATGGGATACTGTATGCTGCACAATAGTATATGGTGGGCTTGGGCTGAGGGATCTAGTGCAAAGCAATGAAATTCTCAGTGCTAGAAAGAGGTGGAACTGGATCACCAAAAATCATAGTCAATGGGCACAACTTTGGAACAAAAAATATGTGTTGGAATGGCCAAATCATCATCTCATCAAGTATTCTAAGAATATAAAAGGATATCTCATCTGGAATGCATCCAACTTGCAGATACCAATAATTCAGCAGCATAGCTTTTGGAAAATCCATAATGGCTCCCTAGCCAATTTTTAGACTGATTCATGGAATCAATTCCCTCCTCTAGAGAACACATTAAACCTACAGGTTTAGCATGACTCATTTCTGATCCCCTCACATGATAAAGTCCACTTCTTCTAGACTCAGGACAGACAGGAGGATTTTAGGGAATGGCTTACTTGGGACAAGTGGCATCTGCAACAACAACAACTCTACTCAGAGGCTTTATGGGATGAATTGCAACAACATTGTATCAGATGTAGACATGGCAACAATATTATTCGTTGGGGTTACAAAACTAAAGGTATGTTCACTACCAAAGAAGCTGTCAACTTCTCAACTTTACCAATGAGCCAACTGACACCTACTGTACTAAGATCTAGGTCTTAAAAACATGGCCCAAATTCACTACCTTTCTTTGGCTTGTTTTGCACAAACGTATTCTTACGTGGGACAATCTCCCCAAGCGGGGTTTTATCGGTCCCTCCCAATGTTTCTTTGCAAATAATAGGAATAAACCATGGAAAATATCCTCAATCAGTGTCCTTTCGCTAACCACTTTGGACCAATATGGCCTATATTTGCAAAAGAACATATCGTTGTATTAACAAAATAACGGACCCCATAAAAAATTGGCACAACCACCCCTAACAAAATCCCCTTCTCAATAGAATTTGGAAACTCATCCTGGGTTTTCTCAACTGGGGCTTTTGTAAAGAGAAAAATATTAGGATTTTCGAAGGTAAATCCAACACTATGGAAACTATATAGATTCAGTGTCAACAGCGCATCAAGGAGGCCTCTCTTCTTATCAGATGGTGGGAAAAATATATTTAGGCCAATCCTCAAGAAAAATGCATTCTAAACAACTGGCTCTCCCACATCCCACCCTTTCTCACCATCCCCATCTCTCTCCCTCCTCGTCCCTCTTCCCCCACTTCTTGGAAATCCTCACTCATTGGTTTCTTCAAACTCAACTTTGATGGAGCCTCCAAAGGTAATCCCAATCTAGCAGATTTCAGAGGGGTTTTCAGAACTACTTTAGGTCATATCACCCGCGTCTACTACGGTAAACTTGGAATCAACAGTAAAAAAAATTCAAGATGAATGGTCTTCTTCAACGCATCCAAGTGGCTTCTGCGCATGCCTTATTTCCTCTCATATTTGAGGGAGATTCAGAGCTAATTCTTAATTTGGATATTAAGCTTCAAAATGGTTCCTGCAATGCCAAGATCTCCTTCTGCTAGAGACTGGATTATGATATTCAATAATTATCTCTGCTCCTTTCTCAACCATCGGCCATCAATTTCCAGCATGTCAGAAGAGAAGCTAACTCCCTAGCAAAAAAAATAGCTAACTTGGGAGTACTCTCTACATCTTTCTTGCATCATTGTACTCTGGCTCAGATTCTGGACACGCAATTCAGGCAGGATTGCGTTCTCATCACTGTAAAGGACCATACCCCGGATGTGGATGATAGCAATGCAAATAAGGCCACGGAGGCAAATGGCGGGTACACCCCATCATCAGCCTGACATCACCCCAGCATCATCCTTCACAATGGTTGTGCCTATTAACTTGGCTCTTGGACATGGACGCCTCCTGGCTGTGAGAAGGTACATGACCGCCACTTCGTTGCAAAAATGTCTTAATGATTTTCCTTGGTGTTTGGATCGATGCACCAATGGTTTAATGCTCGTGCTCCCTCACCATCCCTGTCATTATCTCTCTCTGATTTGCTATTCATTTCCTCCTGGTCATTCGGCCCTCTCCAACTCCACCCCTGGCCCTAAGATCACTACCACCCTATCTGTTCATCGTGTCTCATGATCAAAGAGGTACCCCTTGTTGGGGATGGGTGGAGAGAGGCATACAGTCTGATCACCCCATTCAGCTCAGCACTCAGGAAAGTGGCGATGGTTTCAATATCGAGATCCCCGAAGATATGTGTATCATGTTCAATGACTGGGAGGATTAACTTTCTGGTGCTCTCAATGCGATTGGTCACACTCCTAAGTGACAAAGGAATTATTGGGTTGTCAAAAATATCCTTATTTGGATTCTTTCCTGCTTCAACTCCCAGCCTCTTGCACCTCCTGCACATGCACCACCACCTCCTGCACCTGTCGTTCCTACCATCCCCCCTATTTTAGCCTCTGCATCGTCCACCTCTACCATTTTTCTTGTAGTACCTATGGACTATGAGCCTCATCCTCCTCCCCCCCTAGCTGAGTCGAATAAAATCCCTCTCTGCTAGTAAATGCACTCCCAGTCCAGCTATGGAAAGGAAGACAACCCCTCTCTCGGCTAAACAAGCTCCTGCAGGAAGCGGTGAAGATTACGACTCCTCCACCAGTGAAGATGTGGACTCCTCCAACGATGGCACTTCTAATGCCAACGAAGATCCAAGAAATCTAGTTTCCACTAGCTTCATATTCCCCATCATTGAGGAGCCATTCCACAAACCTTAAACAGGTTTTTTCCACTGGCTTCTTTTGTTTTGTCAGAAAAAATATGGGTTTATCACATCAGAATATCTATGTGTGGGTTCCATCATTTCCATAATTGCATTATGAACATCATGTATTTTTGTAAAAGGATACTCCCCTTCTTTCTATGGACCTGTTTTCCCTCACTAAGGGAGTGTCCAACAAAAATTTTAGGACTATTTTATTTGCTTGTTTCTCTCAGCAGGAATGTGTCTTTGAACTGTAACGTTTTTTTTAACGCTACCTCTTTTACTCAATAGAATAGTTTCTTAACTTACAAAATAAAATTATCCCATTCAAGCAATGCTTGAGCATTAAAATAAGTGTCAGGATCACATGTAATAATATGATCCATCAGGGAAACACTACCATGTTGTTTTTTACTCTAGGTCTTCCAACCAATACTAACATCACCAACATCAGGTCCAACAGCTTCAATATTTTTTTCATCCCACCAAGGTAGACAAGTCATCGGTGAAGCTAGTTAATGGTTTTCAAGAGGTTGAGTAGGTGTGTCAATATTTTTAGTCAATGTATACTGAATACCAGTCTATGTAGACCGACTGTCAGTTGATTCAGGAACAAAGGTTGACTATCTAGTTGAAAATTCAAGGGAAGGTACAGTCGATCCAAATTCTCCAAGAATACCAAAAGGATCACTATGTAATAGAACAAAAGAAGAGTTCAATAACGTAATATCTGAAGTGTTCTTATCAAAAATCACATTCCTACTCAAGATGATCTATTGTTTGACATGATCAAATAATCAATAGGATTTTGATTCATCAGAATATCCCATCATGATATAAGCATGACTCTTTGCATCCATATTATTCCTGTAGTTGACATTGATATGTTCCAAATAAACATATCCAAAGGTTCTAATGTGTCTAATATAAGGTTTCCTTCATCGCCACTTCTCAACTAGAGTCATATCACTGAATGCTCTAGTAAAAAGTGTTATAGATCAAATTGGCACTTCTTTGTCCATGATGACAATTCAAAAGAAAACACTCAAAATTTTCGTGGTTCACTCACAAAAAAATACATGAATGGATCGAAGATACCATAATTTGACCCCTATTGATGGTCTTGATCCTTGAAAATAAAATCCCAACATCATTCCACTTAATTCTGAGAGTTGCAAACATAAATTGTGGCAAATTCGCATCTTGGTGGTTCATTAGAAGAGGATTCACTATTAATTCACATTCTGGTAGATCATTGGGAGCATACCATTCATACCTTGCTAGGTCATTAGGAGCGAGTGTATACAAAAATGACAATTCAAATCTTGCACACTAACTACAAGCGAATCATGTTCATTTTTCCTATGAATTAAGTGTGAATTCCCCATAATTTCATAGAAAAGTTATAAAAATATGAAATATGGAAGTTAAAGAACTTTTTTCCATTTGTAACTCCCCTAACCACTTGGTAACCATCTACAATTATTTCCTTCTCATATAAAAATGAAAGGAAATGCACCATGTGGGAAGGTTAGAAACATCCAAATTTATGCTAGAGTAATCACTCCCACACCCTCCATCCCTTCTTATCGCTAGTTCTTGTTGTTGACCCCTTGTATCCCTGAACACTGAAGTGATGCCCTTAGGTAACTTCATCCCTCACATACATATTTTGTACTAGAGTGGGATTGCTAGAGTGCATGAGCATAGAGATCAAAATCTTTAGGTTCGATAAGGTGTCAAGTAGTGAGAAGGTAAACTTGTACTTATTTCATTATTTAATAGAGATTGATACCTTTCCCTCCCCCAATTCAGTGTGCTTGTAATTTTGGTTTGGCATTAAGAATGTTTTTAATTTGATTAATGTTTTGTTCATTTTCATTTTCATTTCCATTATAGTCTTTATAGTGTCAAATGGATTTGAGAAAGGTTGGCTATTGTTTTCACATGTCAACAATGGGCACTAAGGAGTATATCGAGAGAAGGATCAAGGAGTATCTAAGACAACCTTTGAAAATTTTTACCAACCCTTGTCTCCCAAATATCTCTTGTAGTTAGGTGCTAAATTTATGTTGTGTTCCTAAGGCCTCCTATGAACTAGTCCAAAACCTTCTTGTAAAGAATGAATTTTTGTACAAAATGATATTTTTTTAATTCCATGTAGTTTCACTATCTCTTCTATAAAAATTATTGTTATTTTCATTGCTTGATAAGTAATATTCACTAAATTAAAATGTGCACTCTTGATCAAAGTGTTGGGAAAACCTTTTTAACAATAGATCCTATGATAGAAAATAACATAAGAGATAAGGATATTCCAAGAAGAGAGGTGGTGTCTAAAGACATTGTTTACAACACTTCAACACAAAGCATTATGATTAGAAAATAACAATGAATTATCTTGAATTAATCATTCTTCATGTCAATACAACCCATAGGGTCGTTCTTTTATAGTCTCTAGATCCAACAAACTTCCTTGATTTGATGGTGATCTAGTCACAAATAAGGCTCATTGGTTCTAACAGTTTCCTTAAATACCGCAATTTCCTATTGATTATTCAACTACTTTAGTGGATCTGGCCATTACTTCATTGACCATTTAGTCAACTAATCAATCAACCACTCACTTAAGCCTTCAGTCGATTGCAGTATTTCAACTGATTCTCTCCAAAATATCCAGAGGTGTGATGAAACTTCATAATTGGTTCCAACACCCCCCAATCAACATAACACTCTAGAGATTTAGGAGGTGAAATTATGTTCTTTGAACACCCTCCCCCATATTTGCAGTGGCTTGAAGCCAAAGCATGGACCAAATTTTAATAAACCTATCTTTTGGTAAAGGCTTCATCAAGTTATCAACAATCCAATCATTGTCCTACATTAAACAAGAGCTAGAACATTGTCTTGTATCAATTGTCTCAACTAGTGGAAATGAAGTTAAACATGCTTATTTTTGTTGTGTGCAACATGATTATCGACAACCTAAATTGCACTTTGATTATCACAATGAACGACGATCAAGGCTTGAACAAGAAAATCAAGCTCTTTTAAAAGCCAATGGATATGAATTTCCCCTGTACTTGCATTGACATTGCCACGATAATCTACTTCTGTAGTTGAAATAAAGACTACCTTCTATCACTTACATGACCAAACCAAGGGTATATAACTAAGTTGAAACACATAGCAAGAAGTGTAATTCCTCTCATATTCTATGGAGGGTATTTTGTAAAGGAAAGCACTTGAACCACTGGTGATTTTTGCATGATGGTTAGTGTAATTGTCCCTTTAAATATTCATTGGTTATTCTTCATCTCTAATTTTCCTAGGATGACCTCCGAAAGACTCTTAGTTGTGGCTCTTCACTAAATAGTATTGGTTCCTAAACAACTAAGTGCTTATCATTGAAAGAGTATTTATTCTTGTGCAAATAATTTTTAGGAACATTTTAATGCGTGTTATTTGTTTTAAATCTTAATCTTGTAATATTTCTCCTTTGTGTAATCAGCAGCACACCATGGCTTATGAACCTTTGTGTAGGTCTATAAGGATTCAACAACTTTCTCCCGCATTGAGAGAGTTACCTACAACAAGGAGAAAACTGGATTATAGTGATCTACCCCCTTAGGGGCTAGATGAAGAAAAACAAGAATAGAAAATAGAAAATGAAGAAGAAGAAAAGAATTCAAGTTCTAGTGGGTCTGAGAGTCCATCCAAAGAAGGACACCTTAGTGACACTAAGGGACAATTGAATAACCCACGTAGAGACACATCTACTCATATTAAGGAGAACTTAGGTCCTATCTCTATAGAGAATATTTTAGAACCCAAAGGGTTAATTTAAACTCACCATAGAGTCCTATTTTCATTCATAACCAATAAATTGGGTTACATACTCCTAGACCAAATAATCCACCATCTAAGTGGGATAGTATTGGGAACACAAGGGAAATACCTATCACTGAAGAGGTTACACCCCTAGTTAGTTTTTTTCCCATAGGAGAAGCAAACTTAAATATGTCATCTGAAGTAGCATGTAGATGGTTCCCACCATCTGCAATGGTGATTACTGGAGGAGATTCAATTATGCCACAAGGCACCAAATCCTTCTCCTTTGGGATGACATTTATAGGTTTCCAATGTGTAAATTCCAATATTCCTCCCATTGGAACGAACACTACTACCCCTAGAAATGGTACTTTAGTTCCATAATATGATTTCCCACCCTATAGCGAACACATGTTCATGCCCAACCCATCCACAATAATTGGGGTCATTCCTATCCATCCTACCTCAGATGAGCATGTCATTCCCGGGAATGGGAGTTATGAACACTAGTGCTCCTTTACAAAAAAATGTGCCGCAAGGAAATCCAATTCCTAGAATAGGGGGAGCTAGTGCTGTATTTCTTTCGGGGCATAATATGCACCAAGGAAATGTTCCTTAATTTGGGGCAAGATGGATGAACATGGTAAATACTACAAATGCTAATACTTCTCAAGGAAACCAACCATTCATGGGGGGGTTACCTAGAATAAATATGACACCATTTACACAAACTTAGTTTGGTCACTGATCATTTTTTTCAACAGAATAGTCAACCTTTCATGAATCTTGGGAATCCCTATAAACCATGACAATATTTTGTTAACACGAATTAATGAGCAACAATTGCTCCTGGGGCATGGAATCTGATGGAACATACAAAGATACCATTCTTGGATAAGTTGAATCTTCCCAACATAATGAATTTAAACAATGAACCAATGTTAGATGATCCTAGATGACCCCCTGTCCCTACCAAACTTTCTTCAAACATACCTACATTTGAAGGGAAACCTAAAGAAGATCCAAAAACCATGTGATGACTTTCCATATTTGGTGCTCTTTGGACTCCTTAATATATGATTCCATTAGGTTGTGACACTTCTACAAAACCTTATTAGGGTGGCAGTGAAATGGTACATTGAGTTACCACAAGGTTCCTTTCAAAACTTCAATGCAATTGCAATGACATTCTTAAACAATTTCCAGTTACCAATCTATTATGAGACTAGCATAGAAATCCCGACTTTGTTAAGGTAGGATAAGTCCATGAACATCTACGATCACTTTCATAAATGGATAAGGAGACGTAGTTTTATAAAGACACAAATTCTTGATGATTTCTTAATTGTTTGGTTCATTAAAAATTTGCAACCATTCATTGCGAAGGATGTAACCCTATTTGGAGTACAAACCGAAGAGTAGGATATTATTAAGGCTCAACAACTTGATTTGGTGTATGTCCAGTCAAGAATGTTGTATCAGATTCTGCCCACTGCTCCTAGAGAAAATACTAATCCGACTAAACCAATCCCTTGACCTCATGTTGATGGTGTGATTGGTTCATTTGAGAATGTCATGGCTTTCCAAGGAAGAAACCGTAATGCACCTACAACTAAGAAAAACAAAAACAAAAAACCTAAACCCAACCCTCCTGTAGACATTATGATGATAGAGACAACTTAATGCTAAGGGAAATTAATAGTTTGAAGGGAAGAAGAATAAGTATAAGAAAAATGGGAATAAGGGAAACAATAATGCAAATATCAATATCAATAATAATAACAATGTTGTTGGGGGTAAAAAATATAAGAAGCTATAGAGGCCATGGATCTTTTGAAGAGTTAGTTGTTGATGTTTGATTTAGACAATTTGAAGCCTCACATACCTTACCATGCAACATTTTATATCTAAATTTGGAGTAGAAGGTCAAACATCCACTGAACTCTTTTAGAAAACAAAGCATCCACTTGTGTAATGTCCTTATCATGTTGGAAATCCATTGGATCACCTAAAGTAGTTCCCGTGGTAACCATGTTAAAAAAATTCAATGGTCACTTTTTCCAACCCCATGGAATCATCTCAGTTCTACCAATAGGGCTAGGGGAAAAGATAGTTACTATAGAAATGGAAGTTGTCGATGATCCACTTGATTACAATATGTTACTTGGTAGGAGTTGGACTCGTTACATCATGGCTGTGGTATTTTGAATATTTTGAGTGATTAAATTTCCCTACAAAGGAAAGATGGGCACCATCGATAGGTTATTGTTCCATAGAAATGATTCCATCCATAAGTCTAGGACTAATATCCCCCAACTAATCCATTCTAGGAAGGACTATGAAAATCTTGGTGTGGCAATGTATTATACCCTAATGGGAACATTCAATTTTCCTCCACCCAACTTAGGTGGCAATACAACTTTGATACACTCGATATCATCCACCACTATTATTTCTATCAGAAAAGTGTCTCAATTTAGGACCTCCTATTTGAAGGCCTATGGGTAATACCATAACCAACACAAGAATATGAGTGTAGGAAGGTTGTACTGGTTCTATTTGCAGTTGAAACAACTTATCAAGCCATAGATTTAAAAAATGAAGAACACGATTATAATCCCATCCAAGCGGAAGTAGATGATCAATATTCAATA
>LPNX010012032.1:0-93767 GCA_001517045.1 Pseudotsuga menziesii | reverse complement strand
ACTGCGATGGAATTTCAGGGGTAGCGGAGCGGCGTTGCGGGGTGACCGGAGGGTTTCCAATCGAAGGGTCGTCTTCGGAATCTGACTCTTCAGGGTTTACAGGGGTGGATGTGTTAACCTGACCTAAGGAAGAGAGGTCAAAATCTTTCTTATACCTTTTTCCGTTTCGCAGCAACCCACTTTGCTCGTCGAAGGGAGTGTCACTTGCAAACATATGTTAGTACGACGAAACTAATAGTCCGATTCAAACAGCAATACACCCATTTCAGCCAATAGTATTTCAATCCTTAAGCTTAATAAACTCACAAACTTACCACAGGGACCTTTGAAAAACTGTCGTTCAGCTTCGCTGAGAGAGGTGCTCGTGTCAAAGGCAAACTCTGTTACAAAGGATTCCAACGTTCGCGTCGTCCAAAAGTCAACGGCGCGGGAGACCTCGTCGTTCATGTGTTGCACAAGATTGACCCTTGCGGGGGTCCACACAGGGATCCATCGGGCTTGAGAGTTCGTCTTCCTCTCTGTGAACCTAGACAACCACTGGTGCAACTCTATGTGGATACTACCAAAAAAAATTTCATAAGCATCACGAAAAACATACCTTTGTAAAAATTCACTTGCATTTCACCGCGGAATGGCGTTCTCTTGCTGTGCAAATTGCAAACAGATCTCAGCAAACCAATCACTGATTTCCTTCACAGAGGGCCTCCAGAACATAGCCCTTGTGGTACAAGGTAAACCCCTCTTGAGCAGGTACTGAGTTCAACCAGCAACGGAACCAATTTGTTGGGCAATAGGGCAGACCTGGGTTTCTTCCTTTTGTGTCGCACCAACAAAAGACCCATAGTGTTGGCCCTTTCGGCAACAACCTGCACGCAGGTTGCAGTCTCACCCGAAACAGCTATGGGGTGCCGCAGAATCAGGTTTCTGCAAGCAAAGAGGGGGATTACTGTACCTTATCCTTGAATAACCTTATCTATCAGTAATCACAAAGTTTTACCAATTATTCTCATATAAGTTCGCAGATAGATAGATAATCGTGACTTGCTTAACCCACTACAGGGAATTCACAGCGAAGCTTATTATTTAGCAGTGATCTATATTATCATATATATTGTTATTAATGCATAAAAGATAACAGAAACAGAAAACAACACAAGAAACCACAACACCGAATATAATGTGGTTCACCCCCAGTGTAGGGGCTACGTCCACCAAACTGCGTTTTATTCAACTTGCTACAAAAAAACCGCAGTTTGATCTGCGCACTCAGCTGCAGATTTCTTTAGTCCTTAAAAGCTGCGCACACAACAGCAGGCCTCTGCACACACAGCTGCAGATCTTTCCTTAATCCTTCTTACAAAACCCTCTGTGCACACAGCTGCAGAGGTCGTCCATGCACACAGCTGGGACTTAACCTTCTTTACAATATCAACCTTAACCTTGCCTTAATATTCCTTACATCATAAAACCTAACCTATCTTATTTACATAAGCGCTTATTTATACTGCGCATTTTTACAAGACCATGGTCTTAAACCATGGGCACCCAAAAAACCCTAAACCCTGGATTTAAACCACAGGTTTATTACAACAAAGAGGGTTTTGACTTACCCTGATACCCCTAAGACTATCTTGACCCATAACTCCGCTTACCAACAGCCGCGAAGTTACCACAACTATTAATCCTTTAGGGTACACGCCCCAACAGTCCCGAGACACTCTGCTAGTTTCCTGGCAGACGAAGCTTCTTTGCGAGGACGGTGAACTGATTATTTAGATTGTGCATGATGTCATCAGCTGATTTCTCCTTTTCCACCAACTCCTGCAGTACTGCGGATGATATTTCTCTGGCATTTTCCTGTGCGAATGCATCATATTCCTTCAGAATTTTGAACTGGCTATCCACAGCAGTACTTAATTCCAAAGCCTCACTGACAAGTGGCTATATAGATTTTTCCAATTCTGTCACTTTCACTCTGTACGACTCAATTTCCTACTGGAGTTCCTTGCTGCACTTTACTTTGAGCATTTTCTCCATAGGTGGCAGAGTCTTAATTTCTGCTTTTACGGCATCCAACTCTGCCTGTCATTGCTTGATGGTTTCTTGCAACTATCCTATTTATGGGTGTTCCTGCAGGGTGGTCCAGGCCTCTACACTGTCTTGAGTAGTTTTGTTGTGCTACCCACAATATCTGAGATTTTCACTACGGATGCCTGAATGTCTGCGCGGCGCTGTTCTTTGACTTCAGGTGGAGTTTCTGGAGGGATGCGCAGTTGAAGCTCCGCAATCTGAGTCTCATGTGCTGCTTTGAGCTTCTCAATTTCACTGTGAGACTGCTGTGTGTAGTCTTTCATCCTGACTAATCTTTGTTCTGGCTCTTCCACCAGCTGCATGTCAAAGATAGGAAGACTTCGACATGCCTCATCCAAAACTTGGACTAGTGTAATCCGCTTTCATTCGGCATCCCTCTTTCTCTACTCTGATGCCTCTAGCTCCGTTGTGAAGCCCTGCTGCTGACTGATGGAATTTTCTAATTGCATCTGCAAATACTGGTCTCGTGCCTAGATTTCTTTCATAATTGCTAACTGACAGAGGTGTAGCTCTGTTATGGGCATCTTAGTGTAATCTATTCCAACCTTCATGCTCATCTCTACATGAGATGCTGCATTAGTTAATATGATGGATGCACTTGACACTTGTCCTTTGTTATCTCTGGCCGACCATTTCCTTAGGTATGGCTGCGCACTGACTAGGGTGCTGCTGGCTGCAGTGCCAGTCACTGACTTCGCTGCTAAGTCCTTAAGCTCCGAGATGTGCTTTCCTACGCCGGTGATGGCATCCAGATGCGCAGCTGCAAACTCTGACCATTGTTTAGTGAGAACTTTGGTGGATTTTGACAAAGCCTCATCAAGCTCCTGACTTGTCAAGCTAGATGCTTCATCGATATTCTTAGCCTTTGATGCCTTCGCTTTCTTGCATGACTACGGTTTGTTTACTTCCTCTGCTTCCAGTGTCTTGCGCTTATGCTGCCTATTAGGGTCTAAGGTAGTGTTCATCTAGTCTTCTTCTTCTTCTTCTTCTTCTTCATTTCCACCATCTCCTCCCTAGTTGCTTTCAGTCTGCTACGACTGAGTTTGTTCGTCACTATCTTTGAGGGGGTCTTGCTGATGTGTGTGACTGGGGCCTGCGCCCATATCACTGATAGGAGGGACGGAAATCTTAGGTTTTGTTCCTGCGTATTTTAGCCATTCTTCCGGCCACTGCTGTACTACCACAAGGATGTCATCTTTAGTCACTACATATGGTAACTTAAACCATTGATGCTTCTTATCTACGCAAGCATGGTTAAAAATATGGTGCATATCGGCCCTGAAATTGACCGCTCCATCATACTGAGAGAACAAATAATTACTAAGCCGTGGGGTGTTTATAATCTCATACGAGATACTCATCATATAAAAGGAAAATACATAGTTTTTCATCTGTTGGTGGGTTTTATCCTGTGAAACCCACATCGTTGCGTACCTAGCTACGCCAGGCATGTGTGTCGGTACAGTAGCAAACTGTGCTTCAGTAGGTTCTTTCCATCCTACCAGTGTGATGAGGACAATCAACCATGAGTAGTGGAAGGGCCTACCTTTCTCTTGCATGTCACGAGCATCTTCAAGGAATTCCTTCGCAAGATAGGATGCCCAGTTGTAGCTGTAGATTTCGACGCAGTTGATAGCAATTCTGATGACCGGGGCAGGAACTTCAGTTGGTCTACATTTCTACATAATTTTTCATGCTAAGAGCTCAGTTGCGAAGTAAATGTTCTGCTCTTGAATCGCAGAAGTGTGATACCCGTGTTTCCCCTTTGTCAGGCCAAAGCGCTCCTTCATGCTTTGTGCGAGCTTCGTATCTTCGTGCTTTGAGGGAAACTCTATCCCCAGATCAGGCCCTGCCATTGGTAAGCCTGTGATCCTATGAATGAGCTCACCATTAATAAGAATTTTCTTGTCACCGATCCATAGGTAGCTTTCATGTACTAACGCCAGCAGTTGCTTGACCACGATGGTGACCTGTGTGCTGCGACCAAAATGGGGAACATTGAGCATCTTTAGCAAACCAGCTAGATCCAAGCCAGCAGCCCACTTTTTTACTTCCAATAAGGTTGCCCCAGTCTCTTGATATTTAACAAAGTGTAAGTATTGGGCTGGTGCGAATTGGGGAAACTTCCCACGGTCATTCGTGTCATGGTCAGCATACTTAAGCCGGTCTATTTTTCCTGTCATCGTGCCGACTAGCTGCACACCCGGGGGCAGCGAAGGGGTGCATATAGTGAACTTAGTGCTCCGTCGAGGCGGTTTAACTCCTGTTCGAATAGGATGAAGATATGGTGGCCACTGTAGGGCAATGTCCTCATCCCCTGTAAGTGGAATCTCTGCTAAGCCAGGTGGATTCATCCCAAGATCCTTTGATGTTTTCCCTGATGGCTTATGTCTATCTTTGTTCCGCTTAGAATGAAATTCAGGCTTAAACGCTTTCCTAGAAGATCGTGTCTGCATTGGCGAGGTTGGTGCTGGTAGAGTCTCTTCATGGGCTACAGGCTCCAGTGGGGGGGCAAAAATGTTTTGTAGACCCGTCTATTCAAACCCTCTCAATAAGTCCTGGAGTTCACGATCAGCTGACATGGGTTCAATGGTGAAACTCAAGGAAATGTGGAATGCTATTTCCCCGTGCCTGGGTGTCTTCATATACAATCCATCAACCAAATCTACCATAAATGTACATTGAAGGTGCCAAATTTGACAGAGGTCCTGTTGCCACGACACTAGATTTCGGTGGATATCATTAGGACAAGCAATTAAGAAAATTAAAGTACTAGCACCGCCAAATTGGCAGTGTTCCAATGGTCGGCTTTTGGGATACAGCGCAGCCAGTTCTGCAGCTACATCACAATAAGGACCATCGACACCATATGGACCTTCAGCACATCCAGACAAATTCTGTGAACAAGCCGTGAGCTTCGATCCTACAGGTTGGTACTTGGTGATTTCTTGGTCACCAGACCTATGAGTATGCTGAGGCCCGACCTCTGGATATGAGTTCTCTTCTACAGGTGCTTGGATATGTACAAACCTATGTGCCCATCAAGGTACATGTTTCCATGCTTCGTAACAGTGCTCCAAGTGTTCCTACAGTCCCCTCTGCCCATCAAACCTGCTGCGCACCTCCTGGAGCTAATCCACAAATATTAGGCGAAGAGATCTTTGACAAGCTTCCCAACTAGGAATGTACTTCTTATGGTTATCCCTCCATCTTGTTGCGGTGGCACGGAATGCTGAATCCAGATTCTCCTGTGTCTGTGAATCTGGTATCTGTTCTAAGAATGTCGCACTAGACTCTTCTGGGTCAGTTGAACCATCAAAAATGGGTAAGGATCTTGTAAGGCATCTGAGAGACTTGGTAATTCTGGCACATCTATGTCCATGGAGCTCATACAATCAGTTCTTTCATTTCTCTAAACCATCATCTGAGTCCGACATACAGGAGCTGTCACATTGCCAATCCATAATACCTTCGGCACTACAGTCAATATAATCTTCTTCCTTCGTTGTGATGTTATAGATGTGCTCCAGAACATCCTGATCTTTGTTTCTGAGTGGTTCTGTGTATCTTTCTCCTTGTGAGGGATCCAGTGGTACAATGACTCGCAACTTAGTGTTCTTCTTCTTAGCCTTCCTTTTTGTCTTCTTCTCTGTGTGTTTACTAACATTAGAGTTTTCAACATGTGAAGATTAATAAAGGGAAGTCGATTCAACATTTGACGAAGAAGGAGAAGGATGAACATGAGGTTGATGCTCACGCAGTTGAGGAACAGGATCAGACACAAAGGATGCATTTGGTATGACACTATTGGAGAATAACCACATAGGTAATCCTATAGTCAATCTGGGAAGGTTCAAAGTGGCCATGAAGGGATGACCAACAGCTCCACAAGGGTGAGAAACAAAAGACATACCATGCAAAGGGTTCTCTTGACTAATGGTCCCAGGAAATTCTCCCATATACAAACTCTCTAAGAATATCTGAAGTACCACACAAGTCAAACACTACTCAAGTCTAAAATCCACAAGCAAACTAAGTGAATAGGAGTGGATCAAAATTTAGGACTCTCACGGGATTATCAAGGATTTGATGCCAATATGGACAAAACTTTAACTTAGTTGGTCACAAAAATCCTAAGAGGGTCTCCCAATATACACTAGGTACGGGGGAGCTCAAATCCATAGTGGTGATGTCTAATGCACAACCATTCGAAAGGGGCCCTCTGATATACAATCAAGTACATCAAGTACCTTTCTATATACCTCAAGGTACATGAAAGGATGTTTGATATACCAACGGTACGTGGAAGAACCACACAATCCCTGGGATGTAGTGCAAGAAATAAATGATAGCTGCCATGTTTAACGACATTGGAATACATCACTAACTTACACACAGTTACTAAATGATTTTAAACCTAAGCTAGCCTTAATTTTTTCTTGAACGTTTAAGTGGATGCATTTTGTGTAGACATGAAATGTAGAAAGAATGCATTAGAGGAAATTTCAACTCAAAATGGGCCTCCTAAAATGAACAACTAAAATAATAGTTAAAATAATAAAATAATATTTATTAATTTTGGAGGAAGAAAAGAAAAAAACTACTTTTTTGTTTGTATTTTTGACATATATCCCCGTGTTTTTACTCAAATTTCGATCCGGAGAGCTCGTTGGATGCAGAATTAAATTCTGCATCCAACGAGTGCCCACTCGGCATACTTTTGACGGACCCCACTACCCCAAAAAAAAAAGCATAAAGTATTTTTTTTTATGATACCTATCCCCAAATTTATATTAAAAAAGTATTTAAGACCTATATGGTATTTCAAATTTAAAGCAATTTCATTGGCTAACACATGATGACATGGAATTTGAATAAAAGTTAAAAGGCCCATTTTGAGTTGAAATTTCCTCTAATGCAAGTCCTAGCTACATGACAGTGCACATTTCTCTTTCAATCAAAGCTACCTAAGGTAGGGAAATAGTTTTTTGTTAAAGAAGACAGAAATCCAAGATCTAAGAAAACCAAGTTCTAGTCAAATCCAACTATGAAGCTTCAAATATTAACATCAATCACAATTCTTGAAAATACCTAAGATTAACATCAATCACAATTCTTGAAAATACCTAAGATTAACATCAATCACATTTTTTTCTTCTTTTGATTGAGTTTCCTTTTCAAACAAACATGAATCTGAATGATAAAGAAAAGAATAAATTCCTTCCTAAATTGCACTAATTCTAACTTTCTGCAATAATAGTCAAAAAAAGTGCAAATGAAATAAAAGATATAACACATCGTAACAATGCACAAAACAAATTAAAGAAGCACTTTTATTTTCAAATGTATGTATCAAAATGAAACTTGATAACTAAACTCTTTTTATATCGACAAACAAAAAATGAGAACATATATACAACACTCCATTTATTCAGAAATCAAAAGGAATATGACAAGCACCCAAACAACTCCAAAACAATCAAGAATTGCTCCAAAACAACCAAAATGCAATCAAAACTCAATGAATGAAGGGAGGAAGGGTTTGGAAATCAAATCTGAGAATCCAAACTAATCTGAAGAGGTTTGGAAATGTGAATAGGAATGTCAAGGAATAACTAACAGGTGGAGGATTGAAATTGCCTACCACAACCAAGTCATTCACTTGACTAGTAAAGCATCCCAAAATCAAGAAAATAAACTCCAAACAGAGATAATGTTGGGTCTAGGGGGTGTATGACTATCGTATACAGCCTAAAAACCACAATCCATCAAACCAAAATGTTATACCCAAATCCTGTCACCAACATGTGATGAGATCGTTAACACCTATGTTTTTCCTAAATCTCAAACTTGGAGTGGAAAACAAGCTTTGGATATCAATTCTACATAAAAAAACCCTAGCACCGTGCTTTCCCTTTAGCTAATGAGTGGTACATTGTTCAGCACCACCTAATCCCTATTATAGAAAAGTGGTGCCTCCACGTATATTCTTTTTTCTTGAAGCGGTTCTTACCCTTCACCGCTCTGTCATAAAATAACATAAGCGGTACCCTTGATAAAATTGGTAAAAAGGAGGATTCTCAGGCTTATAGAACTTGAAACTCGTGTCCTCCCTTATCCCTATCAATCTGGGTCAATTGGAGTTGAGATCCCTCTTAGTAGGATCTTATGCCAACCTCACCCACAATTCTCTCAACTATACCTATCCATTGAGCCCTATAAATACAAGCTCATATCCATAGTTGAGGGGGGAGAACTAAATGGTAAAGTTATGATGTTGAATTGACTATCTAGCCCAATCCATTGGAGAGCACAAGAGAGCAAGTTGGAGTTATTGGGGATGAGGTGTTTGTCTTGTGGAGGAGTTTGTCAACACTAAGGAAATGGTTGTAAGCTTTTTCATTAATTTCTTAATGCAAATCTGATTTCCATCCCACATATTTGTTGTACTGATATCACACGTATATGTTATTGGATTCAGTCATTAGTATGGATGTGTGAATAGTTTTCTGATAGATTTGATTTTCTTGTTCGTTTGGCATGTTATACAGGTACACAAGTTCATCATCAAAGAATTATTCTAGGTGTTTACAACATTCAGAGAAGGTCTTCATCCTTTGTCGTTCACTCATTTGTTTTGGATCTGAACCAGCCAGACTAGAGGAACAACTTCTGTCCACAGAAGGTGCAATATTCATGACTACAAATCTGGAAAATCCACTAGGGAATGAAGCAAATTTTAGTTGATCTGGTCTTCCTCAGTCCTTGAACACTTGTTCGAATCTAGGATCTAGTCTATAACTCTCTTCAGTCAGATCTGCCATCTGACTTAGTGAAGTTTGGTTTGAAACTTTTAGATCTGTTCATATCTGAACTTCCTTGACTTTATATGCTCTATTTTATTGTCAATTCATCAGTATTGTTGTAATATCACAGATCACATAGGGTTACCAATAATACACATTAAAAGCATACATACATAACAGAAACAAGAGACAAGAAAAATTAGGTAGAATAACATATTATACTATAGTGAAAGGGTCCATACAATACAGAGAACTGAACCTAGTTCTTATCTGGCTCAACAGCCTAATATATATGAATTAAAAAATAGTTACAAATAACTACCTATCGGTTCGATCAACTGACATGACCTTATGTCGCTGACCTAATCTCTAATTATTCAGTTGATCGACTAAGTCAGCTATAGTTCTGGTTGGCTTTACCGACTTGCTCCTCGAACATCTCCCCCACAAACAAAACGTTTCTTCATCCTGACGAAACAGGGAGGTACCAAAATTTCTTTGCCTATCCTAAGTAGTTATTTCTGTGTTTGATATTCATGGGCTGTGAAGTCTAATGGTTGGTCTCTTCTGTACACAGATTTCAACAATTGCTTTAGCTATTACTGCCAGCTGATGTTGGAATTCCATCCAACTTTGCAGTACTTTTTGGATGTCGATGGTTAATGTAGTCAGACTTGATAATATCAACATTTTTTCTTGAATGGAAAGTTATGCTATTCTTTCCATGTCGGGACCCATAAACTGGTCCTTTTCCTATGCTGTTTCAAAAAGTCATTTCATCTATGGGCATATGATGTCTAATGTTTCTAAACTTGGAATTGCTTGCTACACCCGCTGATGTGCTTGTCGCTTGAGCTTCTGTAATTTGGCTATTTCGAGAACTATTTGATTTTCAATTGTGCTTCTAAGTGCTTCGTCTATGCTTTTTCTCTTCTCGAGCGCTTGGTTTTCTTGTCGGGTCTTTCGGGTTTACTGATAGACTTGCTCGTAATAAGCAGGCCAGTCTCGTAGTACTTCTTCAGTAATGACGGACTCCTCCATGTGATCTTGCAGTACCTTGTATGCTTCTGAAAAACTTGTATGAGCAAATTTTAACTTGAAATCTCATTCTCTTTATGTTTTGGATATGATCAGGGAACCATGCATGTGATGTAGGCAATAATCGGTGCCACCACCTAAACCCCATTAGCCATAAGTGGTGCTCGTCCAGAACCGCTCTGTCCAAGACCCCTCCAGCACAGTGACAGGTAAGCCTTGTTCCAGAACTTTTTTTTTGTAATTCTTTGCAAAAGTAGAGTTTACTTGCTTTTAGCCCTACACTGTCAAGCTTGTTTGTTTGAATCTAAATGCTAATGGTTGAAAATTTTGTGGTGAAAATTTGTTTGAGTGTAAGAATTCAAAAGCTAGGTTAGGCTTGTTGATTATTCGTTTGCTTTCATGCTTGTTGGTTGTGATTCTGAAAGGAATTGTTGAAATATTAGGTTTCAGTTAGATCTCTTTTTGTTTCATTTATAAAGACTGAAAGAAAAACCACTTTCTTATCATCTTAATTTCATTTTTTCCATAGAGGACTTATTTTTTCTTTTAAAAAGAATTTTTTTTTATTGAGATTTGGTCTTTATTTTTACTGAGCATAGGCCACTAGATCTCTGATTAGCCTCACAAGCTTTCAGGTTCCCTTTTTCCTTTTGTCTCTCTTGCATTAGTACTATCTCATCAAAAGAAAAAATAGTGTATTTTTAAGTTAGATCTATCTATGTTAAAAAGAAAAATCGAAAAAATAGATTGCATATGCATGTAGAGTGCTTGTTGTTTTTCTTTTAGGAAAATAGACTCTTACCCATCTGATTGCTTTCAAAAAGAAAAATGAGTTTGGAATGTGTTGCTTGTCTTTGGATTTGATTTGTTCAAAGTACTTGTTTGGGAATTTTTGGTGTTAAAAATGAAAAGAAAATACTCTCTGTCCCTCCCGTAAGTAGGCATACCTCGAACGGTAAAGTGAAATATTTGCATCTACATATTTGAATGGTTTTACTTTTTCTGTCAAAATTCCATGCATTCACCTAACCGTCCACTTTAAAATTAACAGTAGTTATAGGATTAAAATTTACATAGAAATTTGAGTGATAGGCTAGAGACGTGTTTGGGCGTCGTTAAGTGTCGGAGTTGTCGTTACTCATCTGCACTACATCCCAGGACTCGCACAGTTCTTCCACGTACCATCAGTATATCGAACAACCTTTCACGTACCCTTGAGGTATATAGAAAGGTACTTCACGTACTCAATTGTATATAGGAAGGCCCCTTGTGAATGGTTGTGCATTAGACTTCACTACTACCGATTTGAGCTCCCACGTACCTTGCATATATCGGGAGACCCCACTAGGATACCTTATCTATCTGAGAAAATCCCTTTGGCCATATTGCTTGGAGCCATACACTGAAAAAAAAATTTGAGGAGATTACTACGCACGTATGTTATAGCTGATTTCACCACTCCAGGTGAATCACACTTTGTATGGCCTTCCCCTGTCCCGCTACAGACTACTTAGACCCCATGGACCATTTTTTGTCCTTTGATGTTTCCTTGATCATCCCTAAAAACATATGAAAAATGATACATGTGACTTTTAAACCTATAAGCGCATATATACACGGGTTTGACCTCTAAAACCACGTACATCGGGATGTGTGCATAATCCAAATCCTTTTGGAGTTTTCCTTGACACGAATCCGACTCATTTGACTCCTGGCCTTCCCTATGCCTTGAGATCACTTGGATTCGACCTTTCATTAACCCTTTGAAAAGCTATATAAGGAACCCCTTGGTACATTGAAGGTAGAAGAGAGAATTGAGAGCAAAGAAACTATAGTCCATTGTTTCCAGAACTTATGCTTGATTCTGCATCCCTTTGTCCCTTGGAGCACTAGTGTGTTCTTCCCAATCTTTCCTTTTGCTTGTGAGATTTCTATCGAGAAATGGAGGATTGAGGTGGTGGAGGCCAAAGTGGGGGATTCAGTTTCTCTTGTTCGCAGACATGCCATCAGCGGTTGTATCTTGTAATTTCTGATTTATATTAATAGAAATATCTTTTCCTGTCCAATAATGTGTGTTTGAATGAATATTTTATCCATGGGATTATGTCAAATGCTTGTACATTATTGATTATATATGCTAGAATAGATCTAACACCATGATATATAGAATGCTTGTATTGTTTACTTGTTGTTGAGGAAGTAATCTATCAAGTCAAGCTGAAGATTGGAAAGCTCAACGGGGATCTACTTCAACCATCCGGAATAAGGTACGAGGTCTGATCCTTTAGTGTTAGACATTTAATTTATATTGCATATTAGAGAGGATTGATTTATGGAGTCAAGTTGTCTGTTGTGGTACCCCAAGCCATAGGAATTTCTCTCCGTAACATAATTGGTGACTCCGCTGGGGAGTTCCTAGTAGTTGTCCTTTGGGGGTTGTTTTATCGGCATTCAATGAATTTGAATTGCTCTTTCTCTCTTGTTTCTGTGTCGGGTCTAGGGGCATGTATGCCTGGTAGGGTCTGATTGGTGTGAATTTTGTCTCATCCTGTATATTTGCCTTGATTTTATGCACCTTTCTTCCTGTACGTGAGTTTTTAAATCACAGTCACGTATACACGTGGGTTCCTCTGCGATTTCTGTGTATACACGTGGGTTTAATGTGAATAGTCGCGTATGCCCTTACTTTTGCCTTTTTGTGGAATTTAATTGGTTGTTGGGTGAATTCTGATATTTGCTGAGTCTCCTTTGGTACTGCCTAAGTCTGTTTAGACCTCTGTTTCCGACCAGAAACATTTTTTTTAGGCTAATTTTTTTTTAAAGAAGGTTCTTGTCATGGCATTTTCAATTTTTTGTTTGAGATTAGTGCATTAGTGTTATTTTACCTTAGTGCTTTGCTTGAGTGTTGTTTTTGTGTCCTTGCAGAGTCTAGGGGTCATAGAATCATTCTTTTGCTTTTTGCATCTCTGTTATTTCAAAAAATCCAAAAACATTTGCTTATCATCATGTATTGCATTTTGCATCTTTGCATTGTACTTGCACTAGATTTGCTTTGGAGTACTAGGTAGGACTTTATATAGGAAAAATTTGCATTTATCATTTGAATAAAAATTATGCATTTCACATAGTAGCATACCCTGTTTTCATGGACACAATGCATTTGCATTGATTATCAGGTGTGCGTTTTACGTCATGTTGTGTCATAACACCATTAGTTGCATGATCATATCCCTTTTTTGAGTAATAAAGCCAACTAAAATCAACGCTAAATTAAAATGAACTACACTCTTTTCTTTTATAGGGTGCACCAACAAAATTAGGTTTTAGGATCTTGGAATAGTTCATTGTAAGTCAATTCTCCAAGATCATTAAACAACAACATGTATGTGTCTGTCCAGGTGAGTGTGTGAAATCCTTGGTATAACCAGTGTTTCTTAGGATCCTCCTCTCAAAAGGGAGTTAAGCACAAGGAAGTGTGAGCAGTTATTGATTGGGATGACCCCTAGTCATAACTAAGTAGCACCGAAGATATTTCCATGAATATTCATATCTGGGGGCTCTTTCGAGAGTTTCGGGCTTTGCTACCCTGCCCATACGACCAATCCCTCCTGCGACTGTCCGCCTAAGCATTGATTATATTGAGGTGACCTTAGTGGCCTTACCTAGGATATCGAGGGGGTACTTTGCAGGGGTTATTCTACGGGTGTCCCAGCTAGGTTGGGGTCAGACAACACAGTCACTTTACACGTTGAAGCTGAGGGCCACAATAATTGGTTACGTACCTCCGCTTGGTGTGTATGGGAGTCTCAAGCCTCTCCTAGGTGAGACATACCTGCTTCATTCGGGAGCTCATTTATCTAGCCCTTGTTTTCTTGCATTTGGCTTTAGATTTTATTAGTGATTTCTTTGTGCATGATAGTTAGCCTAGGGTTTACGTAAATAAAGAGTCTTTTCTATTGTTTTGAGTCATTGTGGATTCGGGTGTGGCTCCTCGCCATTCTCATCATTTAGCAGGACTTTCGCCTTCTACTTCTCCTCCTCATTTGGGAGAGAGACCTAGATAGTCTAGAAAGACTATTTCACACATTGATTCACACACCATGGGAGACCGTTTAGAGGATATTCTTGAACCACCTCCTCCCATTCGTGTTGACGATGGGGAGTTTACTCCTACTTACGATCCTTCACCTGACTTGGCTGAGTTAGGTCCTATGATTTCTGAGATAGGAACCATGCATGATAGACCTACTCACTCTAGGGTTGATTCCCCATTGACGCATTACCGGTATGGAATGTTGGAGGACGCCGAGACTCAGTTTGAACCTGCCAGCACTAGCTATGGTAGTTATGCTATGTCTGGTTTCCCTACACATGATTTGGCATTTCATGTCGAATCCAACTTCGAGCCTAACACTATGCCTAGGGGCACTCTCATTCCTTACCATGCGGAGAGGTTTGGGAGCACTAGTCACATTGCACCTTCCGTCCCAGTAGTGGAAGTTACATCATATATCCCTCCTAGGTCTAGGGTTAGCGATCTGATTAGGATACTAGATCTAAGACGAGTGATGATAGGTGGTAGCACATACATTATTACTTAGATTCCTTCATCCTCGATCCCTAGTTCTTCAAATGTACATCCTCCACCTTATTCACGTGGTCCTTCAAGCCAGTGTATGGCTACAAGTCAGGTCCATACTATGGTTACTAGACCGATTGTGTCTCAGGTTTACATACCACCAATTTCTTTGGGAGGCTATGTTCATACTTCTAGAGGTCATGTTACTACTTCTGGGGCATATATCCCTACTGCTGGTATGTATATCCCTACTTACGAAGCGTATATTCCTACCTATAGAGTGTCTCATGGGGCATCGCATGCGATGACGTATGGACCCTATTATGGGACGCAATATGGATAGGGTTCTTCACCTTATGGAGGTGGGTATCAACAACCTACTTACTCTCCTAATTATGGCTTTGTAGCTCCTGCTAGTCAAGGTCCATCGCACTATGGTGCTTCGATGCCACCCTATACAGGTCATATGGGAGGAGGACACTATGGCCAAGGCCATGGTGGTAATCAACCCTATATGAATCAGGGAGTGGTCCATCAACATCATCATCCTAGGATCACTTTCCCCATGATGCTTAATCTTCCTGACTTATCGATATTGATGAACGATCCTGTGCCTCATGACCCGGTTTTGCCAGCTGTCCCTACCAAACTTCCTTCAGACATACCTAAGTTCGAGGGAAAACTGGGAGAGGATCCAAGTGAACACATTACTACATTTCACCTATGGTGCTCTTTGAATTCCTTACATCAGGACTCAGTTCGTTTGAGGCTACTTCAACGCACCCTTACAGGTCCTACCACGAAATGGTATATAGAGTTACCTAGGGGAGCTTTTGCTTTGTTCGATGACCTTGCGATGAATTTTCTTAATCACTTCCAGCTACCAGTGCGTTATGATGTTGGTATTGAACTCTTGTCAAAATTTTAGCAAGGTAAAGCCACACATATTTCTGATCATATTCAAGAGTGGCATAGATGAAAGAGGTTAATTAAATCTTTTATACCACTGGAGTTCCTCCTCGAGTGGTTCCTCAAGTCGTTATTTCCATATATAGCGAAGGATGTTTCCACATCCAGAGTGCAGAATGAGGAACAAGATACTTTTAGGGCACAGGAGCTGGACTTGATTTATGCTCAGTCCATTTTGTTGTATGATATTATTCCCAATGCTCCTCGTTCCAGTTTCAATCCCAAAGTCAAACTTGGACCACATGTCGATGGCATTGTGGGTTGTGCAAGTGCGAAACCCGCGGATTCAGTTGCAAAACAAGTTAGTCAATTTTCAATCAACCAATATGCTTCAGGACAAGCTACGACTTTGTCTCAACCTGCCCAAATGACGAGTGTACTCTTTGTGCAATCGTCGGACCAGAAGGGTAACCAGCAGCCCGGACATAATAGAAAAAAGGGTAAAAATAATCGAAAGGGTGGGAATAAGAATGAGAATGCTAACAATAATGAAAAGAATGGTAGAAATGATGGGGGGGACAAGAAAGCTAAACGTAAGGTTAAGTTCCCTTGCAAGTTGTGTAAGAATGATCACCTCACTTACTTGTGCCCTCTTATTGAGGAAGCTTCGAGATTCTTGGCACAGGGCCCAGTTGTGCTAACTAACCCTTTACCGCATAATCAAAATATGAACTCGAAGTCCCATGACTAGTCTGGTGATGATGATCCACCGGAAGGTAGTGGTCGTGGGTGCATTAACATGGTCCATGCTGCGAAATTTGTGACCCATGAGAAATATTATAGTTCGTCACAACCCAGCCCAGGAAAAGAGCCTGATCCACTAGGGTCCCCTTTGCACATTAAGAAACCTACGGATAAACCTAAGGCTATACCTCACATTCCTAAGGGAGTCCTTAAGCGTTCCGGGCATAATCCAAATTCTTGAGCCGCCCAGAATTATTCAGTTGTCAAGGATTTGAGCCACACTCCTTGTGCGATGTCTGCATTGGAAGTGCTTCAGAGTGGTCCTTTGCAAAGGAAGGTGTTGATTTCTACCCTTGGTGTGAATGATGATGATTCTTCCTTTATGATCAAATTTGAAACCACAGGACTTCAGCCTCGCTTTCCCTACTATGTGTCTCTTTTGGTTCACATAGAGTGTATTAATATGATCATCAAGCACACTGTGATTGACGAGGGCGCTGCTGCTTCTGTGATGTATTTTTCCTATTGGAAGGGTCTAGGTTCTCCTGAGCTGTCTAAATCAGCGACTATGTTAACTGCGTTCGATGGGAGATCTTTTAGGCCGCACGACATCCTTCCTTCCCTTAAAGTCTATTTGGGGGGGAAGACCGTTGTGATAGAGGTTGAGGTGGTTGATGCGCCCCTTGACTACAATCTCTTGCTGGGTAGGAACTGGATGTACAGTATGAAAGCCATTGCTTCTTCCTTGTTCTGCGTTGTATTCTTTCCACATAATGGGAAGATCGTAACGATTGATCAAATGACATTCAAGAATCTATATGTTACCACATCTTCGGGAGCTTCAATCCTGATCATTGAGCACTCTCAGTAGGCAACTGGGAGTGTGGGTGTACACATGTATCCATCACTCATGGGAAGCTTTAGTTGTCCTGCATCGATCCTCATGATAGGATCTAGTTTCGATGAGGCTTCGACATCTACGACATCAGTGTCTTTTCGCACGACTCAGATGGAAGATCCTTGGATTCTTCCTACACCGAGTACTTCGAGTGAGCCCATCGAGACAAACGTGCTGTTTCCTGCAGCTATGATAGCTTATCAAGCTAATCTCAAGAGTGTTGTAGAGCCTATTCCTTCCTCTTCGCGGACAGAGGAGGAGGACCCTTATGTGCTACCGGCATCGGCAGTACAGTCTTCTCACGCCCACGACTACCTTGATATGGTTTTCCCTTTGGATCAAACGATTATTAAGGCTATGTTGGGAGTTGAGCCACCATGGGAGGAACTTCAACATAGATCACACTTTGTTCCAGAGCTTGACCATTTGGAGCGTGAGGATTTTAGGGTGGTTCTTAGTCAAAGAGTTGGTAGTCCCGTGGTTCTATTAAGCTCTCTTGGTCTGATGGCTGATGGAAACATGGTGAACATATCTTCAATGATTCCTATCAACATCTCCCGCGATCCTGGCACGATAGAGAATGTCTATATTGGGGTGGAATGTTCCGATGCTAAGATTCTGGAATATACCAAGCTATTTAAGGAATTCCATGATATTTTTGCTTGGTATTACGACGAGATGCCAGGTATTGACCCTCATATTTTTGAGCACAAGATTAATACTTACCCCAATGCTAAGCTTGTTCGACAGCGTTTACATGTGGTGAATCCTAGGAAAGCACCCGCCATTAAGGCAAAGATAGAGAAGCTGTTGAAATCTGGTTTCATCTATCCCATTCCCTTGATGGAGTGGGTTTCAAACCCCGTTCTGGTGGATAAGAAGCAGGGAGCGATCCATATATGCACTGATTTCCATGATTTGAATCATGCCTGTCCTAAGGACAAATTCCCCACACCATTTATAGATCATATTTTGGATGAGTGTGCGGGTAGCGAGGTGTTCTCCTTTATGGACGACTTTTTCAGGTATAATCAGATACAGATTAAACCTGAGGACCAACATAAGACTGCATTTATTTGTCCTTGGGGAACGTTTGCATATCAAAAAATGCCTTTCGGCCTTAAAAATGCCAGATCTACATTTCAGCAGGCGATGACCTTGATTTTCCATGATCTCAAGTCAATTATCGAGGTATTTTTGGATGACCTTGCTGCTCATTCTCACATGAGAATGCGTCATCCCTATCACTTGAGATTGGTATTCAAAAGATGCCGGCACTATTTGGTTAGTCTAAATCCTCATAAGTGCATCTTTTGTGTGAAATCAGGGTGTTTGTTAGGATTGATCATTTCTAAAGAGGATATAAGAGTCGACCCTTTGAAGGTTGAGGCAATACTCTAGCTGTCTCCCCCAAAGAATATTTGTCATATTTAGTGTTTGCAAGGCATGGAAAACTTCTTACGAAGATTTGCTGTCAACTTTGCCAATTTGAATAGAGGCTTCATGCGTCTCTTGAAGAAGGACACCCCCTTTTATTGGGATGAGCGAGCCTAGGAGTCCTTTGATGCACTCAAGCAAGCCCTAGCATCGGCCTTGGTGATTAGTCCTCCGGATTATAGCCATGATTTCCTATTATATGTGGCCGCATCCTTAGAGACGATTGGTATGGTTTTGGTTCAAGAGGATGAGGATCTCCAAGAGCATGTCATATATTATTTGAGTCGAAACCTCATTGACGCAGAGATTCGTTATTCTCATGTCGAGAAGCTTGCTTTAGCTACCGTACATGCGGTTCAGTGGTTGAGACATTATATTCTCCTTCGCCAGAATTTGGTTGTGGCCCATTTCAATCCATTTAAATTCATCCTCACCCGAAGGATGATTGGGGGAAAGTATAATAAATGGATTTTCATTCTGCAAGAATTCGATCTCGAGTTTGTTTCGGAAAAATCGAAGAAGTCTTTAATTTTTGTAGAGCTTATATCAGATTTCCCAAACGAGGCTGAGGAGTTGGTTTGTGAAGATACGTTTGTCGATGAACACATGTTATTAATCTCAATGTTAGACCCATGGTATGGGGATATCATAATATATTTACAAACACTGAAGACCCCTAATCACCTCTCACGAGATGAACGATGACGATTACGTCACATCTCTAAGAACTACCTCATAGTGGACAATACTTTGTATCTCCGTGGGTTAGATTCCATTTTACGAAGTTGTTTAACTAATGAAGAGGCTGAGGTAGTGCTGAATGATTGCCATGGAGGGGCATGTGGTGGTCATTTATATGGGCTTTCTACAAATCAAAATATTTTAGGAGTGGGTTATTTCTGGCCGTCGATATTTAAGGATTGTGTTGATGTGGTCAAGAGGTGCCACCCTTTCCAGGTGCTTGCATGTAATATGCACTCAAAACCTGCCCTGTTACATCCCATTATCACCGCCAGTCCCTTCACTAAGTGGGGGCTCGATTTTATGGATTGCAACAGAGCTTCGGCTGGGGGGGCACCATCACATTATAGTGGCTGTTGATTATTTCATGAAGTGGGCTGAGGCTATGCCTACAGTAAAATCCGATGGTGAGATAGCCACTCACTTTGTGTTCAACCAAATTATTACTCGGTTCGGGATTCCGAAAGAGCTTGTCACTGACCATGGCTTGGAATTTCAGAACCGTATGATGGAAGAGTTGGCATCCAAGTTAGGGTATAAGAAAGAGCTGTTGGGAAATAGGGCAGACCCGAGTTAATTCTTATGCGTCGCACCAACAAAAGACCCACCGTGTTGGCCCTTTCGGCAACAACCTGCACGCAGGTTGCAGTCTCACCCGAAACAGCAATCGGGTGCCGCAGAATCAGGTTTCTGCATGCAGAGAGGGGTATTACTGTACCTTATCCTTTAAAAGCAATTATTAATCAACACTTGTAAATTTATCATTCATTCATATATGACTTCGCAGCATAATAAACAAACTAAACAACATAATAAACAAACTAAACTTGCATAACCCACTACGGGGAATTCACAGCGAAGCTTATTACTAGCAGTGATCTTATGTTCTCAGATGTATTCAGTTTAATGCATGAAAATAACAGAAGCAGAAACAACACAATAAAACCACGACACCAAATATAACGTGGTTCACCCCTAGTGTAGGGGCTACGTCCACAAACTGTGTTTTATTCCTCTTTCCTCAAAACCACAGTTGATCTGCGCACTCAGCTGCAGATCCCTTCAGTCCTTCACAGCCGCGCACACAACAGCAGGATTCTGCGCACACAGCTGCAGATCTTTCTTCCTTTTCTTACAAAAACCCTCTGCGCACATAGCTGCAGAGGTCGTCCACGCACACAGCTAGGACTTATCCTTTCCTTACAAAAACCAACCTTACTTCACCTTATATTTCTTTACATAAAAAAGCCTAACCTTTCTTCTTTACAGCGGCGCTTATTTGTACTGCGCATTTTTACAAAACCATGGTCTTAAACCATGGGCACCCAAAAACCCTAAACCCTGGATTTAAACCACGGGTTTATTACAAAAAAAGAGGGTTTTGACTTACCCTGACACCCCTAAGACTATTTTGGCCCATAGCTCCGCTTACAAATTTTCTAATTAACCGCGTAGTTACCCAACATGGGTTATGCGCCCCAACAGGCCCCTAAGACTCACTAGTGGCCCATCCCGGGACACTCTTCATCTTCTCTGGTGGCAGAATTTCACTGATGAGACATAATGTACTGCTTGGTGAAGCTCCCCCTGCTGCTGCCGGCTGCATACTTCTGTCCTTTGCAGTAGTTTTACTGATGAAGGCCGTCGCGACCACCTGCAACACCATCCTGTTCTGTGATGGCTGATACTTGACCATCCACAACTTTGGGGTCCCCTGGAATTGCGTGTCCCACCGCGGGAGGAGCCTAGTAGGCGTGGTTCTGTTACACCAAAAGACATCTTGGGGGGATTTCCCAGAGTCTTTCTGCGAGGCCTCATGCCCTTGGTTGCTCTACATTAGAGCAAACTCCTGGCCGTCTTTGCAAATTTAGAGCAAACTCCTGCCTGTCGATGTACTTAGCCAAGAAGAACTGTGTTAACGGTGTAGTTAGAAGGTGCTGCAGACCTCTGTCCCTTACTTCCCGTACTAGCGTCTGAACATTACAGTCGTTCGACATAGTTCGGGCTGAATATGTCACGGATGTGCTTCAGGTAGAAATTACGAGTCAAGATAGCTCCTTATAAAGTCTCAATGCTGAATTTGGCATCATGGTGTAGACATGATACCAAATCTGACAACGTTCCGGGAATCTGCTCCACACAGCGCCGGATTTTTCCCAAAATCTCATTATGACCAGTAATGAGAGCAACGCTCGTGCTAGCGCCGCCGAATGTAGTATGTCCCATCCGTCACATTTTGGGTTGTGACACACCTTGAAAATTTTCGACTTCGACACAACCTGACCCTGCGACCTATGACCAGCTTGTTACTTCGCATTCTGTGGACAAAAAAAACTACATAGTGCAATGAGCATGTTACTTATTTAGTTTGAGCTATCTCCTGTTCTGAGTACCTGGCCTTTCTATGTACTTTTTTAAATGGCTCCCGTTTATCATAGAGGGGAAAATCTCACCATTTAACTTGGCTAGCTGAACTGCGCCCCCGTCAGTAACTTTCTGTACTACATACGGTCCTTTCCAATGTGTTTTAAACTTTCCGGGGAACTTCATGAATCTGCTGTCATAAAGGAGCACAAGATCACCCTGCTGAAAATGTTTCATCTTGATGTGCCTGTCGTGCCACGCTTTTTTTCGAGCTTTCTGCACCTGTTGCTGGAAGCCTGCGACAAATCTATCCTCCTCAAGTTCTAATATCTGCTTCATTCTTTCTGTGATTATGGCAGGGTCATCCATCTCGATGAAAGCAGAGATCCGGAGGCTGGGAACAATATATTCCATGGGCATGACAGCTTCTTGTCCATAAACTAGTCGAAAGGGTGTATGGCCTGTCAACTTCTTGCAAGTAGTTCTGTAAGCCCAAAGTACCACTGGAATTCGAAGATCCCAATCATTCTTGTTAGCGTTACAAACCTTTGTCAAGGCATGCTCAAGGATTTTGTTAAAAGCTTCGACAGTCCCATTTTCTTGGGGGTGATATGCGGTACTCTTTTGATGATAGACTTGAAATTCTTCGGTCAATACTTCAATAGTCTTGTTCAGGAAATGTGACCCTTGATCACTCATAAGAATTTTGGGACACCCAAATCTGGATAAAATGTTGTCGAAGATAAACTTCGCAGCGGTAGCAGCACTACAGGTCTTGACGGGTTGAGCTTCGGCCCAACGGGTAAGATAATCAGTTGCTGTAATGATGTATCGGGCTCCTGACTTTTTCGCAGGGGGGTTGATGGGACCAACAAAGTCAATGGCCCATTATTCAAAGGCCTGTAATGTTATTTGTGGAGCTAGGGGCATTTCATCCCTCCTAGATGGTTTACCTGTCCTCTGACAGATGTCGCAGCTGTGGCAGTATTCTCTTGCATCTTTGTGAAGTGTGGGCCACCATAAGCCAGCTGTCAAGATCTTCTGCGCTGTTGCTTTTCCTGCATAGTGACCGCCTGCTGCGCCAGAGTGTGCTTCTGCCAATATTAGAGGTTTTTCATGTTCCAGGACACATCTGCGTAATATCTCATCTGGTCCCATCTTATACAGATGTCCTGCTATTAAAGTGAAGTCCGCGGCTCGAACCACCAGCTGCTTCCTCTGTTGTGTGGTCATCTCTGCGGGGGGAATACCTGTAGACAAATACTGAGCAATATCCTGGAAATAGTCATCAACTATCTGTATAGCAAATAATTGTGCATCGGGGAGGCCTTCGTCCATATTGGTAGGTTCCTCGCCTGACTTGAGCCTCGACAAGTGGTCAAGTCCTAGGTTAAGTCGTCCAGGCTTAACAATGATCTCAAAATCATATTCTTGGAATAGAATTAACCATCTGCATATTCTTCCTCCCAGCACAGGTTTGTTGACTAAGTACTTCAGAGCAGAATGGTCAGTAAACATCTTAAAATGAGAACCTAGAAGATAATGCCGAAATTTTTGTAATGCATATACCATAGCAAGACCTTCACGTTCTGTCGTAGTATAATTTTTCTCTACTGTAGACAGCTTCCTGCTGGAAAAAGAGATAGGGTGATCGATATTACCTGCGCCTGGTTGAGCGAGCACAGTACCTAAAGCAATAGAGGATGCATCCACATGCACATGAAATTCCTTGTTCCAGTCAGGGAATACAAGGATAGGGGCGGTGACCATTTTTTCTTTCAGAATGTCGAGGCTTGCTTGGCATTCTGGAGTCCATTCGAACTTGATATCTTTCTTTAGTTGCCTTTCCATTGGGGCGGTAATCTTGGCATATCCTTGGATAAATTTCCTATAGTATCCGGTGTGACCAAGCGTTGTTCGAAGTTCTTTGACGGATTTTGGAGGTGGCAGGTTTACAATAATAGCGATCTTCGCAGGGTCCATCATCAATCCCTGCTTGCATACCACATGACCAAGTAGAATGCCAAAAGGCGCACAGAAAATGCACTTTTTTAAATTCAAGGAGATTTGGTGCTGTCTACATTTATCCAACATAAGTCTCAAACTAGTTATATGGTCTTTTACGAGCCCAAAAATAGTCCAGTCATCAAAATAAACTTCTAAAAATTTATGTATGTATTCCTTAAAGGTGGAGATGACTACTCGGGAAAATATGGCAGGTGCATTCTTCAACCCAAAGGGCATGACGGTATACTGGAAGGAACCCATTTCGGTAGCGAAGGTTGTCTTGTGTCGGTCCTCTGGAGCAGTTCGGATCTGATGGTAGCCCGAAAATCCATCGGTAAAAGAGTATATTTCTTGGCCTCCGACATTGTCGAGCACTTCATCTGTAAAGGGAGTGGGGAAAGGGTCGTGCAGACAGGAATCATTGAGTTTCCTTAGATCGACACAGATTCAGATTTCACCCTTAGTCTTCTTCTCCTGGATGACCATAGGGCTGACCCACTCAGATTCTTCAACAGGTTCAATTATTCCTACAGCAAGCATCTTTTCCAACTCTAGCTTAACCTTTTCCTTGTATTTTGGATTCAATCTATAGGGGCGCTGCTTCACCGGCTTGGCATCGGGCTTCAGGGGGATCTTCATTACTCCAATATCTCCCAAGATACCTTTCATTTCAAAGAACTTTGTCGGAAACAGATCTTGGTATTCATGGAGCAGTTGAGTTACCTTGCTTACCATCTCGTCGTCCCAATAGTCGCCAATGGTAGCAAACTTAGGCTGTGCCTCGGATCCAATGTTAACTGTGCGCGTCTTCAAGGGCTGTGTCACTTCGGGAACTTCAACTACCGGTCCATGCACGTCACAATATCCTTCTAACTCTGGAATATCAAGACAGCGCGGGTCCCCTTCTTTGTCGACTGTGAAATTATAACATTCTACTGTGAAGGCTTCTTGCATGGCCCAATCAGGATGAATTTCAGTCACTTATTGATCATTAAATACCTTAGTATTGATGACCCTGATAGCTGCGTCTAGATCTGGACAGACATCATTAGTAGAAAAAGTATTGACAAAGCTATGAACAAGACAATCCCAACTTACAGTTTCTTGGCGAAGTTCAGCCTCCGCGTACCAGTTCTTCACCAATGGTCCTAGCGTGTGCACAAATCTATGTACCCACTCATCCTGAGGGACATACTTCCATGCCTCGTAGCATTTTCTTAGGTGGTCCTGGGGGCAAGTTTTTCCATCAAACTTACTTCGTACCGTGGCCAACTGGTCCGAGAACCGTAGGCGAAGGAGCTTCTGACATACTTCCCAGGTAGGTATCTGCTTCTTATGGCTCGTCCACCATCTGACTGCGGTGGCTCTGAATGCTGACTCTAGGGCTTCCATTATTTGTAGGTCAGGTATCTGAGCCGAGAATTGTGCGATAAACGATTCAGGATCTATCGAACCATCATACACAGGTATATGTCGGGTTTGTGAGTCGACCCATCTGAGAGACCTGGTGAGGCAGGCATTGCTGCCCCGATGGTGCTCAGACAATCGGTGTTGCCAATTTTCTAGTTGCTCTTCAGAGTTCGTCATACAGGAGCTACCAGACTCCCATCCTGCGGCCGGGGGATCCGCATAACCTTCATCCTGCGCCGTGATAGTAGATATAGGTTCCACATCAGCCTGATCGTTATGGTGGAGTGGCTCAGTATACCATTCCCCTTGTGAAGGATCCAGGGGCAGGATGACCCTGAAGTCTTTCCCTTCGAAGACCATCTGTCTCTTTTTTAGGTTGATTACTGCAGCATTTTCCATTTCCCATGAAATTCCCAACAGGGCCGGGTAAGGGTTGCTGTCATCAATGATCTCAATTACTTCGAAGTCTGCGAAGGTACTGACTCCGTCAATATCTATTTGGAGATCCAGGAATCTTCCTAAGGGTACAATCTTTTGCTGGTTGGCCAGCCTCAACTGTATAGGAGACCAGGCAAGGGTAGGTTTCCCCATTTGTTCCCAGGTTTGTTTGGTTAAAACATTGACATCGGACCCCAAGTCCAGAATAACATCGGTCATATCATATGCCCCGATCTGAGCATTCAATCGCATTTCCCTGCCGGTCCTACTGACTCGATGGACAGTTTTGTCCTGACCACAACTTTGCAAGGGCTCACAGGAAGCGATGACGTTCTGCAGCTCATCCAGAGCAGCTTGATTTCTTAAACGTTTGAGGCAACTGTGCAAAAAGGTAGATAGTACACTTACTTTATCCATCAATGTGTCGCAGGGCGGCGACTGAGGCTGCACAGGTGCGTTGGGTGGGCTAGGGCCATCAAAATATTTCTTGGCTGCCATGAATGTCTCTTTCTCTCTAAGGATATCAAATGCAGGAATTTTTTCAGGAACCTTACGAACTAGAGCTTCGATAGGGCGGTTTGGCGTTTCTTGGATATGTGTCGTGAGTCCACTTCTTGTAATGACATTAATGGTTGCCACAGGGCGGGGCTCCACAGAAATCATCTGGAGGCTCTGAGTAGGGGTAGTCTGTCGTGCCTGAATCTTAGTGATCAACTGGGGGCACTACTCAATCACATGATCTACGGCGCGGAAATACCAACACGTCGTAGTGGGGTTCCGACAGTCGCGAGCCAAATGCCCGGCTTGGTTACAATTGTAACACACAATTTGGTTTCGGCCTCGCCCGGCCATGCCTCCACGGCCTCCAGAGGTACCTCGTCTAGAGGTACCCCCCTGGTAGCCATAACTATCATTATGTGGGCCTTCAGTGTGCACCCAGTAGGCATCATAGGTGCGGAACTCCTCTTCATTATGACCTACAGATTTGCAAAATTTATAGTAGGAGTTCTTAGGTCCCTGCCCATACCTGTGCAGCAGATAACAATTCTCAGGTCGGTGTTGACCTGTCATTCTGCAAAGCTCACAATAGAGAGCCTGTGGTGGAAAGGGGTTCGGTGCACCGGTTTGCAGGTACTTGTCTATCAGAGGGCACCGTTCCTTGTCATGTCCTTCGGTCCGACATTGCGTACACCAAACCGCTTCGCGATCAGATTTTCCCTTTTTCATCTCGCGGAGTTCCAGGGCCATCGCAGCTAACTGCGCTTGGATTTGAGCAATCCCAAAGTCATCACCGACAGGGGAAGTCTCTAGTTTCATTGCGATTTCCAGAGCCTCTTGCTGGTCAGCAACTTTCTGTTGCATGAGTGGAGTTCGGATATGTGGTAACAATGCTGCAATAAACCATTCCTTGTGCTGCGTAGGACTAATGGTGAAGCTGACTTGGTCCAGTAGAACTTTGAATCTCTGATCAAAGTCCTAGACTGATTCGTCGTGCCATTGTTAAATCTCCTTGAGTTCAGTGATGCTCTGGGACTCCGATTTAGGTTTCTTAAATTCTTTGATTATGGCCACCTTGATCTCGCCTAAAGTAGGGCTCTGAGTGCTGGAAAATTTCATGAACCATGTCAGAGCCCGGTCCTGAAAAGATGTAATGAGCTGCGCAGCGCGCACATCCGGATCTATAATTTTTTTCGCGGTCCATACCGCTTCGCATAGAAACCAGAACTGTTCTGGGTCTTCGGATCCCGTGCCTTTAAATATGGGGAGTTTAATGTCATCAACGAGGTGGGCCATGGAGTTTCGGGAGGGTTTGGGAGGGGGACAGGCGGTGGAGGGGGGGGAATTTGTGGGGGCAGACTGGCCTGTGGCCGGAATACTCGAGCCTGGTTGATCCTCATACTGCGATGTAATGTCAGGGGTAGCGGAGCGGCGTTGCGGGGTGACCGGAGGGTTTCCAACCGAAGGGTTGTCTTCAGAATCTGACTCTTCAGGGTTTACAGGGGTGGATGTGGTAACCTAGCTTAAGGAAGAGGGGTTAAAATTCCACCTATACCTTTTTCCATTTCGTAGCAACCCGCACGGGGACCTTTGAAAAACTGCCGTTCAGCTTCGCTGAAAGAAGTGCTTGTATCAATGGCAAACTCTGTCACAAAGGCCTCCAATGTGCATGTCGTCCAGAAATCGACAACGCGGGATACCTCGTTGTTCACGTGTTGCACAAGGTTGACCTTTGCGGGGGTCCACATAGGAATCCGTCGAGCTTGAAAGTTCGTCCTCCTCTCTGTTAACCTAGACAGCCATTGGTGCAACTCTATGTGGAAACGACCAAAGAAAATTTCATAAGTATCAAAAAAAACATACCTTTGTAAAAAGTCACTTGCGCTTCGACACGGATTCATATTCTCTTGCTGCACGAATTGCAAACAGATCTCAGCAAACCAATCACTGATGTCCTTCACAGAGGGCCTCCAGAACATAGCCCTTGTGGTACAAGGTAAACCCCTCTTGAGCAGGTACTGAGTTCAATCGACAACGGAACCAATTTGTTGGGAAATAGGGAAGACCCGAGTTAATTCTTATGCGTCGCACCAACAAAAGACCCACCGTGTCGGCCCTTTCGGCAACAACCTGCACGCAGGTTGCAGTCTCACCTGAAACAACAATGGGGTGCCGCAGAATCAGGTTTCTGCATGCAGAGAGGGGTATTACTGTACCTTAGCCTTTAAAAACAATTATTAATCAACACTTGTAAATTTATCATTCATTCATATATGACTTCGCAGCATAATAAACAAACTAAACTTGCATAACCCACTACGGGGAATTCACAGCGAAGCTTATTACTAGCAGTGATCTTATGTTATCAGATGTATTCAGTTTAATGCATGAAAATAACAGAAGCATAAACAACACAATAAAACCACGACACCAAATATAATGTGGTTCACCCCCAGTGTAGGGGCTACGTCCACAAACTGTGTTTTATTCCTCTTTCCTCAAAACCACAGTTGATCTGCGCACTCAGCTGCAGATCCCTTCAGTCCTTCACAGCCGCGCACATAGCAGCAGGCTTCTGCGCACACAGCTGCAGATCTTTCTTCCTTTTCTTACAAAAACCCTCTGTGCACACAACTGCAGAGGTTGTCCACGCACACAGCTGGGACTTATCCTTTCCTTACAAAAACCAACCTTACTTCGCCTTATCTTTCTTTACATCAAAAAGCCTAACCTTTCTTCTTTACAGCGGCGCTTATTTGTACTGCGCATTTTTACAAAACCATGGTCTTAAACCATGGGCACCCAAAAACCCTAAACCCTGGATTTAAACCACGGGTTTATTACAAAAAAAGAGGGTTTTGACTTACCCTGACACCCCTAAGACTATTTTGGCCCATAGCTCCGCTTACAAATTTTCTAATTAACCGCGGAGTTACCCAACATGGGTTATGCGCCCCAACAAGAGCATTCATCTTCTTACTATCCCCAAGTGAATGGACAAATAAAGGTATTGAATAAATCACTCAAATCCATTCTCCAACGAACCATCGCACAAGGAAGAATAATTGGCACATTATGTTATATCCTGCTTTGTGGGCATATCGAACCGTCGTTAAGACTGCCACTAGTTTTTCACCATATCAGCTTGTACATGGAGTGGAGTCGATATTGCCGATTGAATGTGAAATTCCTTCATTGAAGCTAGCTATGGAACTCTTACCGGAAACTTCCCCATTGGAGGAGCATTTGGTTCACCTTGAGCAACTTGATGAGCAGCATCGAGATGCCTTGGTGGCTCTAGAAGCCAATAAACATTGCGTTAAGGTCCAGTACGATAAGTCTGTCCATCCAAGAGAATTTAGTGAAGGATACTTGGTTCTTTTTGTGGGATCAACTGAAAGAACCCTTCGGGGAAGGGAAATTTAATCCTATGTGGTGTGGTCCTTACGTGGTCAAGTGTGTGTTAGAGAAGGGTGTGTATGAGTTAGTGGATTACGAAGGAACAGCTTTGGCGGAACCTCGAAATAGGCTCTATCTAAAAAAATACTATTCATGATCTTTAGCCAAGGATGCTTGTTGTATATTATTGTACAGCTTTGCATAGTTAGGTCTTTTTCTTATCGTGATCGGGTGTGTGATTAGTTTCCATTTCTTTTGGCAGATGTCAATGGAATCTTCCACCTACATAGGATTCGTGGATGGTGCAAGCTTTCACACTCAACACTCAGGCTCTGCTGCTTGGGTGATTTATACTCCTATGGGTCAGGTACTGTCTTCAGGAGGTGTATGTCTACGGCCATCTTCCAACAATGTTGCTGAATATAGCACCATTATTGAGCTTCTACAGGATGCCATTTTACATGGTGTTCTATCTCTTGAGGTACATCTTGATTCGTAGTTAGTAGTGTCACAGCTCAATGGTTTGTAGCATGTTAGAGATCCGATGTTATTGAGAAGGTTCTTGCATGTGAGAATGTTAGAACGACAATTTGACAATATAACATATATACACATTCCAAGAAATAATAATCAAGTTGCTAACTCATATGTTAACTACGTGTTAGATTGGCATTTGTTTCATTCATAATAAATTAATCACAAACACAATTTTTACACATGTAAATAAATAACTCGATCACCATAAAACTTTTTATATATACATCAAAAATATGATAATACATAGTATCATGATACAAAATTGGGGCTTTTAAGCTACCATCATATAATACACGGTCGTACAAAATGTATACACTCCCAGGTGTCTAATCCTGTGGAGGAGGAGGAGGGTTGTGATCATGGAAGGTCACTATGGCTCTAGCCATCCATCAAATTAAATGCACCCATGCGCATGGTACACCCACCACCTGCTGCTACATGGCCTTAGGAAAGTCCTCGACTTGTGCCATGGGAACTCTATGTGTCAATCTCACGAAGTTGGTATGAATGCTCTAGAGCGTTTGCTCCTCATCCACACCCGTGATGTCATATCCTCTTCCCCTCTGTCTATGACGAGGGAATCGCTCTAGCCGTCATGGTCCCACATCTGCAGACAAATGGTAGATGTCACTATGTTTCATCACCCAAAAAATATGTCTTTTTGATTCCACATAATCAAGAAAATACAAAAAAAATTAAATAACTCAAAAATTTAAAAAGAGAGAGTCGATATTCGTTACCTATATCACCATATGCCGATCCTGGTGGTAACAGCATGTCTGGGTCCCCCCAGAAATCTATCCCTGCATAGGGGTAGTCATCGATGGCAACATCTGTCGTCGCCACCATGGAAAGAAGTCAACTGGATATGGGTTGGCCACCCTACCACCCCCCAGTCTACGCATAGCATCTTCCCAATGCCATTGGGCTGGATCTCGAACCCCGTGAAGAGGAATGTCCACTTTGGGGCTCAATCCTGGAACACGCTCAAAGAAAAACATGCTCAAAATACTGTTGAACCCAGATTTTTGCACCCTGCCTGCCTTACACTCATTGAGCTGGTGTTTCATGTTGCTCAGTAGTGTAGTACTTCAGTCATATATCGTGGGTCTCATGCACTCCACTGCATAGAACATCAGAGGCCACAAGGCCTGGTGGAGTGATGCCAAGCCTGCTATCCTGCCCAGCATCAGTAATATGGCCTTTAGGCCCAGCACCTGTATAGCATTGGTAGGTACTTGAATGCCCACCTTCTCACTGTCTAGATAACAGTACACTGCAATGTACTCGTCGATAGTCAGGCCACCTCCTGGCCCACCACGAGAATGAAGGTTCACCACTTCCCCTCGTCTAGAAAGCCTTGTGATAAAGTATATGTCCTCCACCTCTATGGTGGGGGACATCCCATCAATATGGAAGGAATCTGAGTCTGGATCCCAATAATCTACCAGCATCTATAATAGTCTTGGTTTGGCCCTCAAACCACCAAGACACCAAAACTTGTAGAGTCTGCATGCACATAGAGCTTGTTGAGCCATTAAGTTGGCCCTTATTGCTTCCTCTACTTCACCATGCTCACACTCTCTCCACTATAGGACCATCCTGCACAATAAATTGCAATTTTTCCCATTAGTTTATTGAAAAAACCATATGCGTGGCCTCATAAATGACTATTTTCAAAACAACCGCGTATGTACGCGGGTTTGAGGCCATTTTCCCCGTATATCCAGGCCTATACGCGAAAAAAACCTCAATTTCTACATGGGCCGCAGCACTCATTTTGGGTTGGCCCAAAAACCTTATTTGACCATGAAAATTCATAAAAATTGTATCAAAATTCAAGAGGAGAGCATGAGTAAATACCTGGAGGAAACGATAGTGAATTCCGCCAGCTGGATCTCCTGGAATTTGCTGTTGAAAATCAGAGCTCAAATGGGTAAAATTTTCAAATGATTTATAATATTTTGAATTTTTTACTATTTATAGAAAAATTTCAAATATTTGAAAATTTTTACCCCCTTTCCTATAGTTTCGACATTTTCTAACCATTTCGGACCGTTTTTGACATAATTCGTGATGTAGAAGACCTTTTTTAGTGTCGTTTCAGCCATTGGATTGACCCGTTCATGCCGATATCAGGTATCATGTCTAACCTAGCATATAGGTTAGATCTCATCACCACTTGCATTTTTCATAACCTTATGACTATCTCATCATGACCTTAGGTGCGAACCCACTCTATTATGTCATGGAACCTCCTTGCTGCTTTAGAAGTGGTATGATATGAGTGGTAGAGCTTTAACATTCATGGGTACCCTAGTTAGTGCCTTATTTGAATTTGGTGCCCATGGTGACATTTTCTCCTTTAGGGTGTGGGAGTCCATTGTATAGTACTGCCATGACATTTCGTAAGAGCCTCATACTCCTCTTGATCTTTTGTTGGACTGTTTCCCTCAGGACTCCCTCATGTCAAGTTGTGAATGCATTATCATGAGCTTTTCCTGCCTTATTGAGCTTTATGCCATCCCCCCTGACATTGCATTCCAGCCATATACCCCGAGCTTGTCTCATGAATAGCCATGTAGAGCCATTTCTTATATCCTTCGTAGCTTGATTTCCTTTTTACCGGGAGGGGATTTTCCCCCGAGTGTCGATATCCTACACATGTATCCTTGCATTGAGCATAGGTATGTTCCACTGCTTGGAACTAGTTTGTTTTCCCTTATGACACTCGTCTCCTCCTAGTTTGTAACTATAAAGCTATTTTATTCTTTTTTCAAGATTTTTAAATAACTGAAAAAGTCCAAAAAAAATTAAAAAAACCAAAAATCCGGACAAGGAAAGATGTTATCTGTGGCAGCTGTCAAGTCGTCTCGCCTTCGACCAGAGCACTGTATATTACATCCATTGGTTGGATTATAGTATGAATTTAGGGGCTGTACTCGTTTATCTGAGTTTATCTCCACCGACTAGTTAAGCTTCCAGTCCCTATGGAGCCTCTGTTGATGCCTCCTGTGTCACAGAGATGTCCCAGTTTGTATATCAAGTCAATTCTTTCTTCATTCAGTCACCATACGCCGTTATGCTCTTCTTCGAAGGAAGTTGAAGCCTGAGTTGGCCATTCCTCAGTTATCTTGACTTTTGCATGTTGACCATTCTCGGTACAGTTACTGGTTTGTTCACCTTATGATCAAGTCCTTCCACATTATATAGATTTGCTGAGTACCTTGTGTTGGATGATGGGGGGTGCCTTAATGCCCTCCTTCCAGCGGATTTCATCTCATCAACTTCAGATCATTTATTCTGGGATTGAAATCTAGAGTCCTTTTGAGTGCCTTGAGACTTGCAGTCAGCAGTGGAAGGTTCTCTCGCCATCAACAGTTCTTGGGAATACATCAATGTCCCCTGATCGATGGATCCTCTCAAGTGTTCAACCTCAACACATTTATTCACACTTGTTAGTTTTCACTCTAGTACCTTGATTCCCATTTTCATTATTGGTGGGTGATCTCGCGTCTGTTAACGGTATACATTACTGACCGGTAATCAGACGATGGACTACTATGTTCGACTTCGACACCTCTATTCGCATAGTAGGACATGTACTCGAAGTGGTTTGTGTAGAAGAATTTCCAGATTGGTGGCATCTCTTATATGCTACCTCCTTGATCATGCCAGTGTTCATGAGATTTCAGCTCTCGTGACTTGATTCCAGTATATGTCAAATATTTCCTGCCACTATGGAGATCTTGATCTGTTATATCTTCAACCATTATGGAGATCGTGGTCCTATGTATATCTTCATCATGGAGATTCTGATCTATGTATATTGTACGTGGCTATGACCACATATGTGATATCATGTATCATGCCTGTTCATGGCCATTGTACTCTTATGTATCCAGGACTGCTATATGTATTTGCAGTTATATGCAGAGTTGTATTATTGTACTATGCTGATTGGGTGGCTGGTCTTCCATTTGGGATCCTTCATCATTCCACTTCTGGGATGGATTTATAATGTATTTCGTCCATCGTATGACCCCTTTGACCTCACACATTAGGGGGCATCTGTTATAGCTGATTTCACCACTCCAGGTGAATCACACTTTGTATGGCCTTCCCTTGTCCTGCTATAGACTCCTTAGATCCCATGGACCATTTTTTGTCCTCTGATGTTTCCTTGATCATCCCTAAAAACATATGACAAATGATACACGTGACTTTTAAACCTATAAGCACGTATATACACAGGTTTGACCTCTAAAACCGCATAGATCGGGATGTGTGCATAATCCAAATCCTTTTGGAGTTTTCCTTGACATGGATCTGACTCATTTGACTCCTGGCCTTCCCTATGCCTTGAGATCGCTCAGATTCGACCTTTCATTACCCCTTTGAAAAGCTATATAAGGAACCCCTTGGTACATTGAAGGCAGAAGAGAGAATTGAGAGCAAAGAACCTATAGTCCATTGTTTCTAGAACTTATGCTTGAGTCTGCATCCCTTTGTCCCTTGGAGCACTAGTGTGTTCTTCCCAAGATTTCCTTTTTCTTGTGAGCTTGCTATCGAGAGATGGAGGATTGAGGTGGTGGAGGCCCAAGTGGGGGATTCAGTTTCTCCGATTCACAGATGTGCCGTCAGAGGTTGTATCTTGTAATCTCTGATTTATATTAATAGAAATATCTTTTCCTATCCAATAATGTGTGTTTGAATGAATATTTTATCCATGGGATTATGTCAAATGCTTGTACATTATTGATTATATATGCTAGAATAGATCTAACACCATGATATATATAATGCTTGTATTGTTTACTTTTTGTTGAGGAAGTAATCTATCAAGTCAAGCTGAAGATTGGAAAGCTCAACGGGGGTCTACTTCAACCGTCCAGAATAAGGTACGAGGTCTGATCCTTTAGTGTTAGACATTTAATTTCTATTGCATATTGGAAAGGATTGATTTCTGGAGTCAAGCTGTCTGTTTTTGTACCCCAAGCCATAGGAATTTCTCTCCATAACAACATACCCTTGTGGCATATCGTGAGTGGAACCTTCTTGACAATCCTGGTGAGAGACCGGACTATCTGAAATCCTCTTGTCATTTAAGTTTTCTTTTTTGGCCTATATCTTGACTAGGGAAAATTTTGGTGTTTTTTTTTCTAGTTTTGAGACCCTAGGTTAGATAGGAACTGTACAAACTGGCTGAATTAAGATAGTCCAGAAGAGTACAGGGCTTGCAACCTGATTTTATTCTTATTTCAGGAGAATATCCTATGGAAGCTATCGACCAAGGAGTTGCTACCAACTCCCAAGTGGGAGAAAATGTGGTTGCAGAAAGCAGAGATCCATATCCTTTGCATGGTCCCCCCTAGGTTCAACAACCTTCTATGGGTAACATTTCATTCCATTCTCCCATGGAAGGCCATGTTGATGATACTACCCATCCAGATCATGGTCCCAATGCTCTGTTTTGGGATGCCTCTATGGGTCAGGCCATTGCTTCGTTTGGAACCCATCCAACCTCTTCTGAAGATATTTCACCAAATGAAGAAGAATGTAGACTATACCAGGTAGCTATTCTCTATGCAAGAGAACTTGAGAAGAAAATAGACAACATATTGGGTACACCACCACCTCGCTCAACAGTTTTTCCTCATAATCCGGACCCTTGGCCTGTGGGATATCGTTCAATTCCTGATTTTATGAAACCCATTGAACCTATTCTAGATCATGTTGTGACTTTGCATAATCCAAGTCAAACTACCAACCCCAAAACCTCCCATATTATGTATATTCCAAATCCTCATAGGTCTTCTGCACCTAGGGAACAACATTCAATTCATGTTTCATCAATACCTTCTAGTGCCGGGGGGAAACCTCCGACACGACCTACATTACCTGTCATTGGAACTGTAGCTAGTCATGGACAGACCTCTAGTATAGATAAATCTACAGTCTATGTCCCTCCTACCCATACAAATGTGGTTAACCCCCGATCCAGTTCAGGTCAACCCTTGGGGGCACAACCTGTAACCAAACAAACCTCTTCGGGGTATGGTTACACAGCAAATCAAGTACCTTTAGGAAATATCAATTACCAACCCACCCATATAGGAATGCCTTATCCTGGAATTCCATATCCTAGTAATACTTTCACTCCATGGGGGCAACCTAAATAGTCCTACATGCCAGCTATGGGAGGGATACCTATACATGCTGCAGGGGGTGTCGGAGGACCACCTTACGGAGGTCCTCCCTCTGGGGGGCCTGGAGGCTTTCCTCCTTATGGGCCTAATGGTCCTGGTGGTCCTAGGGGGCCTGGTGGCTTCCCTCCTAATGGTCCCGGAGGGTCTGGTGACCCTCCTCCTAGTGGTTCTGGAGGCTCCAGAGGTTTACCTCCCATGGGTCCCAGAGGGTCAGGTGGTCCTCCCCCTAGTGGCCCAAGTGGTCCTGACAATCCTGGTGGTCCCGGAGGCCCTGTAGGTCCTCCTCCGAGAGGCTCTGATGGTCTTAATGATCCCAATCCCAAAAATCAACCCCCTGTGGGTGGATATTTCGGCGGTTCTTCATCAAAACAACTTGTTTATCATACTACTTACAATCTGTCTGGTACATATATACCATATCAATACTACCAGTACATCCAACCTAATCACCAGTTACCTTTCCTAGAAACTGTGGACTTCCCTGATTTGTCCAAGTTGATTAATGATCCCATTCGACATAACCCCTCTTGGCCTCCCATTCTGGTAAAGTTACCATCGGACATCCCAAAATTGAAGGGGAAGCATGGAGATGATCCAAAAAAACATGTAATGACATTCCATTTGTGGTGTTCTTCGAACCCCCTAATGAATGATTCAATTAATTTAAGACTCTTCCACCAAAATTTGACCGGTACAGCCATGAAATGGTACATTGAACTTCTGCAACATTCATTTGTGGATTTTGGTTCTTTGGCAACTATATTTCTTACACAATTTCAGCTTCCTATCCACTATGAAAAGGATACAGATATCTTAACTGCTCTATGTTAGAACACCTCCACCCACATATCAGATCATATCCATGAGTGGAGAATGCAGAGAAGACTTATTAAGGCTCCTATCCCGAATCAATTGTTAGCTGATTGGTTTACTAAATATTTGTTGCCTCCAATCGCTTGAGATGTGGCTATGGGTGGTGTCGTTACCGAAGAGAAATCCATTAGTCGAGCCCAATATCTAGACTTGGTATATTCCCAGTCTAGCACATTTTATGACTTGATCCCTCAAGCTCCTCACCCAAGCATCGATCCTGCCAAGCCACCAGCAGAAACCCCTGTTGATGGGATTTTTGGTTGAATCCCATCCCTGGTAATCAAAAAATATGCCAAGCAACCCCAAACTTCCACTCCTACTCCTTCAACTCCCAAGTTTTCCACCGAGGTAAATTCCATTTAGAGTACACAAACGCCCAACAACAATAAAAAGAAAGGTATAGCCAAAAACAAAAAATATGGAAACCAACAGGACAATCCAAAACCAACCATCAACAAGAACGATAAAGGGAAAATAAAAGAGAAATATCCATGTCTACTATGTGGAGGTGACCACTTCAGAAAAGAGTGTCCTTGTTGTGAAGAAATCACTCAATTTCTAAAAACTAATCCCACACCAGCAGTTCTTACCAATCCTTTTCCCTCTCAACAACAACTGATAGATCACATTTCTAATCAAGAAAATCCTAGTTCTTCAGAGGAAATTCACATGATGTCCTCAGTCACTATTAATTTGAAAACTTGAAGTCAGATTTATGAAAAAACCATAGACAAGAAAGAAGACACTTCTTCTTCAGGAAAAGCTCCCCCTACTGGTTCTCCTAAGTCCTCGTCTACTAGTCCCCTAACCATCGAGAAACCTAATGTAATGTCCCCGGTTTTGACCCCATTTGCATGATGTATATATTGTAATCAATCATGGTGAGAACCTCAAGGAAAAAGACCCACCATCGAGTTGGTTGTGTGTGTGTTTCGACAATGGGGATAGTTGTCAATGGTTTATCATGCCATTTGGCACATTATAATTTGGCATCATGTAAATACGCACATCAATTAAAACTAAAACCAAAACCAGCTACGACAGTGCAACATTGAATGAAAAGGGCATGGTTCCAAAAGATAAGGGGTGGGGGGGGGGATGTCAAACCTTGGTCTATGGGGGAAAAACCCATGTGTTGCCACCTTGTTCTGTTTTTCCATCTTCCCTTGTCAACCTCTTTATTGTTTTACCGAACCACCTTCATGGGGAGTGGTTGTTGGTGGTTGGGGCAGTTATTGTCTTTAGGAGTGGGGTGGCAGGACTGTCAGTCCTTTGCCCACACACCCACTCCACCCATAACCTTCCATTGACTCCACTCCATCCCTGTTAGTTCACTTGGACAGCCGCGTCTGTTGATGCTCACGAGAGTCGATTCTGCGGAAGAGAAAATGGTTTCGAGAGTCGATTCTGTGGAAGAGAAATGGTTTCGAGAGCCGATTCTGCAGAAGAGAAATGGTTCCGAGAGCTGATTCTGCGGAAGAGAAAATGGTTTGAGAGCTGATTCTGCAGAAGAATAATTGGGGAAGAGACCCGATTGAACAAAGGAAAATTCAGTTGTTTTTCGGGGGATTTCTCAGTGGTTTCAGTGGGATTTTCAGCAGATTTCGACTGCCTTTCAGTGGGAATTTCAGCTGTTTTTAGTGAATTTTCAGGGCTGGAAAATGAGAAAGTGGCGGCAATTTCATGCGCCATATTGCCCCCTTGACCCCCGTTTTCCCCCTGAGATAGTCATTCCTGTGAAAGGGAAATTCTATGAATGGTGCATCGAAAATGAGACCCATGGCTGAAGTTGGCACTCGGTCCAAAAGCAGTGGAGTGTAAAAATGCAGAAATTTGGTGAAAGTATTCATTCTTGGAAGTGGTGTGGTTTTCACACCCGATGTTAGAATGAAGCATATGGATAGGCATTAGAAATCTTATCTAGTAGGGAACAAGGGAAAGTGACCAGAATCTGAGCATGGAGCAGCAAAGTGCTAATGATGGCCGCTGTTATCAAATGGACAAATCTAGACAATTGCATGCCAGAAGTAGCAAGGACTATGAAGTCAATCAGTTGCTGTGTGGAAGAGTAGTTCCATGCCAAGATGATAGACTTGAAAAGGGAAGTTTTTCTTAAAACCCGGTCTTGCTGATTATAAGTACATTTCCTAAGTTTATGCTTGAAATGCATGAGGATATGTATTGCATGCATAGGATATTGCATGTTGGTAAGAATATTGGAAATTATATATAATGAACCACTAATGATAACCATTGATTTGATGTTGGCATTAGTGGGAAAACCAATGATGACATGGACCTAGCTGAATATGTTGCTGATGTTGATGAATGTGACCAGCAACCCTATGAGGAAAGGGATAAGGCAACAAGTCCAGGATAAAAGTTGGTGAGAAAATTCGGCAATCTCCTGCAAAGGACCAACCAAATTGGACACAGCAAGGGTGTAAGTAAGACCCATGCTAGTAAGAGTTTTCTTAGATTGATAAAGGTAAGAGACCTCATACCATGTGAATAGTGGAATGTAGAAGGTGTCATACCTATATATGATGATGACATTGATTATAGTAATGCATCCTATATGAAGTGGACATGGTTAGGCCATGCGTGGTATGTTGAATGCATGAGATATATGAATGACTAATGGCTGAAATGATGAATTGATGATGATTATAGAACTGTTTCAAAGGCTGTTATGAATGTAGGATAGTCATGATCAATTGGCCACCAGAAATTCTCTATGGAAGAGCAAGGTGGTATGAATGATATGCCTGTGAAGTAAGGAGTATTTAAACATTTCATTTAATTGCATGAATGATATGACTATACCTTGCAATGTTAGTATGATGATAATTGCATGAAGTAAATGAGTTTTGGCAATGTTGATGTGACTAACCGCTGGAAGTATTTGAATTTTATAAATTCTAAAAATGCTTCAGTAATGGTTGTAGCAATGAAAAAGGTTATATGCATCCAGACTTACCAAGTGTTTGGTTGATTGAAGCTCATGTTTCAGGTTGATTATTTCGGGCATGGCAGTGAGAGGTAAGACCCTGACCAATGCCAGAATCTACCATGTGAAAGAGCTTATTAAATTTGAATTGTGAATTTCGAATTTAAGGAATTGCTGACAACTACTAGTCACTACTGGCTTGCATAAGTTGTGTTTGGATGTTGAAGCTTATGTTTCAGGTATATTATTTTGAGCATGGAATTGAGAGGTAAGACCTTGACCAATGCCAAAATCTACCATTTATGAGAAGAGTCTCATGGTTGTAAAAATAGTTGGTATGCATAATAGGTTGTTGAAATTCGAATTGTGAATTTCGGATTTGAGAAATTGCTGACAACCACTAGCCACTATTGGCTTGCATAAGATTGTGTTTGGTTGATTGAAGCTCATGTTTCAGGTAGATTATTTCGGGCATGGCAGTGAGAGGTAAGACCTTGACCAATGCCAGAATCTACCATGTGAAAGAGCTTATTAAATTTGAATTGTGAATTTCAAATTTAAGGAATTGCTGACGACTACTAATCAGTGTTGGCTTGTATGAGATTGTGTCAGGAGGGACGCATGGTAAGTGGGTATTCATGTTATGATAGTAAGCATAAAATTATAATGGGCATAGTAGTGCTGCTTACAAGAGACCCACAATTGAGCAAGTCAATTTCTGTAGTAGATAGAATTGCAAATTCTTATTGAATTTGATTGCTAATGTCATTGCTTGGTTATGGAACGATCAATTTGGGTTGTAGTATCAGGTAATGATTGACTGTTTGGCTATTTGATGAATGTGTGAGGGGTACACACTACAGGAAGACCATGTGTGATGGCCTGCAGAAGCCAAACTTCATGGGAAGGTTTTCCCTTGGAAATGGGTTTCGGGTGAAACGCCATTAGACATTTTGAAAATGTCTCATCTGCACTGCATGTTTGGTAATAACATGAGTGAGATGGTATGGGTTATGTCGGTAAGACATGTGTGAATGTGAAATGTAAAAAGGAGTTGGGGTGGCAAACTAAGGGACTGCTAACTCAGGGAAGGAGCCTCCATTCCTCCTTAACAAAGGCATACTGCGACGGCAAATGGATAAGTGTTCTGTAACCCTTGCTGAAAATATGCATGTTTAATTATTAAATTCCATATGCAGAACAAGTTTTGATTTAATATCCATTATGACCAATTGCTTGAGTATGCATAGGGCCTAAATGACACACACCGGAGAAGAGTCCACACTTTTCCGTTGTTGAGTCATGAAAGGGTTTTCAATATTGATTACACTCTAAGGAGTGGACGCACTCATGGTGTCTCAATACTTGATAGTTAATGATGAGAAATGTGATTATAGTTTTTGAGCAATAAAGCTGATGAGTTTGCTTGTGTTGACAGGCTAAAGGTAAAAGGTAAAGGTAAATGGTTGTTGTGAGGGGTTGCGGAGTAAGGGTTATTGTTGGTATAAGCGTATTGTTGATATAAGTGTATAGTTGGTATAAGTGTATGTGTTATTGTTGATATAAGTGTATGTTGGGCTGTTATATGCCTGAGGATCCATAGTAGATCCTAGACTTGGAAACGGTCATGATAAAGTTCCAAGCCCAGTCGACATAAGGATGTACTGGTTGGACATTAAAAAAAAAAATTGATGTTGTGGAGCAGCCGGCATGCTGACCTAACATCCGAGTCCATAGGCGATCCCAAGGCTTGCAAAGTGAAGTAGGATCCTGTGGATGAACGAGGAAAGGAACAATACAGATAAGTATTGGATTATTTTGCTTATGAAAATACATGTGTATATGATTTGGTTATGATTTTTTAAGCTCTTGTTCTAGAGATAAAATCGATGAGAATAAACTAAACATGTGAATTCATTCAATGTTTGGATATAGGTGTCGTTGGAAGAGAGGACTATGAGAGAATCCTAGAGATGCATGTGGACATGTGAATGTCCTGGAAAGCTCAAAATGAGTGGTAATGAAAAAGGTGCTAGTAAGACGAGGGAGTCCTAGCAGCCGAGACAAACCAGGTGGAGAGACTCCATGGTTTAGAGGTCTGGAATAGACCAAAGACACTAAGTGTCATGACCAAGAGAGATTGGTCCAGCATTCACGGTGAAAGTGAAAGAGGCTGAGAGCATAAAAATCCACTGCGATGGTGTGGGTTCTAGGATGGAACAATACAAAGAGGGGAAAAACTCTTACTGCTCTCTCTTGCCTTTTGATTATATATATACATATATATTTATGCATTGTGAAAACAAAATATTATTGAATGCATGTATGATTGAAAATGGAATGTGTGTATTTGCTTAAGTAAATTTGTGAATGCTGGAATAGTTAATTCCCTGCCCAGGAATGGACATGAATGAGCTCATGTGCCTGTTGGGAAGGCATGAAAAAAAAAATATGAAAGCCTCATTGATGAGACTTGGACTGTCATGCCAAATGGGAAAATTAATTGACTGATTTTAATGTCTATATTATGCTTGGTCTGATAGAATTTCAATGGTGCATTGCACAGGTGAGAAAGGTGAAACCAGGTGGTGCACATTGATCATGGCAGCAGATCAAAAGTTGTTGGACTTAGCTGGAAGTCTCCTTCAAGTGATTTCCAAGACCCAAGAGAATCTTGGGGAGATGCTCAAGATATAGAGAAGGCAGAGTGAAATGAACCACCAGATTTTGCAAGACTCTATTGGTTTTCAAAGAGAGGTGAAAAGCATTCTGGGAGCAATCGGAAAGCGAAAGGAAGGTAGATCAGTGATGGGACATTCGTCCAAGCGACCCGATAGGAAACAGTCCAGGCATGAAGACTCAAGGGAAATTGAGCAAGTAAAGATGAAGCAGCCAGTGAGATGCTGGAGCTGCGGAGGACATCATTTACGCCGGGACTTCCTAATGAGGGAACATAATGAGGGAAACAGCCACAAAGTTCCTAGACTTTGGGATGAGATGGAAGCTGAGAACCAATAGGAGAAGTCCATGGAAGCCGAGGGGCTTGGTATTGAATGTTCAAAGTAAATGATTGGACATGGGACAGATATGCAATTTTGAAATTTTGATGTGCAATTGTATATGTATTGTATATATGTAATGGAACACCGAGGACGGTGTTACTCCAAGGGGGAGGGGAATGTAATGTCCTTAGTTTTAACCCCATTTGCATGATGTATATATTGTAATCAATCGTGGTGAGGATCTCAAGGAAAAATCCCCACCATAGATTTGGTTGTGTGTGTGTTTTGGCAATGGGGATAGTTGCCGATGGTTTATCATGCCATTTGGCACATTATAATTCGGCATCATGTAAATACGCACATCAATTAAAAATAAAACCACAACAAGCTACGGAAGTGCAACATTGAATGAAAAGGGCATGGTTCCAAAGGATAAGGGGTGGGAGGGGGGATGTCAAACCTTGGTCTATGGGGGAAAAACCCATGTGTTTCCACCTTGTTCTGTTTTTCCATCTTCCCTTGTCAACCTCTTTATTGTTTTACCCAACCACCTTCATGGGGAATGGCTGCTGGTGGTTGGGGCAGTTATTGTCTTTGGGAGTGGTGTGGTAGGACTGTCAGTCCTTTTCCCACACACCCACTCCACCCGCGACCTTCCATTGACTCCACTCCATCCCTGTCAGTTCACCTGGACTGCCGCGTCTGTTGATGCTCACGCAGAGCAGTGGGCTGTTCACCCTCACGCATAGAGAGTTGTTCACTCTCACACGGGGATGCGCAGGTAGTTGGCCTAGTCTTCATTCTCACGGTTGTGGTCTATGGAAGTTCCCCTTCACACAGGGAGTGTGGTCTTCCTCACACACAGATCGGGAGACTGTAATTTCTTCCCAGCGCGGTCTGTGTAGTATTTCTCCAACGACTTCAACTGTGTAAACCCGGGGCTGTTGTTTTCCCCACGTTGCTGGTAAGGTATGCTGATACGTTTTTGGGATTGTTTTTTTCCCATGCCATGAGTGGTATTTTCTACTATTCCTTGGTGCTGTTAAGATTCCATCCTCTTTCCATCTCGGACTGTGCATGTGTTTTCACTTCTTCTGTTGTGGGACTGTTGTCTTCCCCACATTGTGGTTGACTGTTGATTGCCACCTCTATGCTCGAGTTTCCCATGGTTATGCTGGGAGTTATGTTTCTTATCCACTATGGGCTGTGGATTGTTGCCACCATTTTGATTGGGAAGTTGGGTTGCTGATATACCCTGGATTGGGTGTTGTTGCTGAGTTGTTTTAGCCATGATTATAGGGCCAAGAACAACTCCGTGTTGTCTAGTGGACTTGAGCTGTGCTCATCTTTGGCTTGGGATTATCCTTGGTTGTCCTTCTATTCTTCACAGGGCTATGAAGGGATTGGTGTGCTGCGGTATGCAGTGGTTGGTCTTCCGACTGTGCTGGCTTGGCCGTTCGTGGAAGGCCTGGTAAACCCAGCTGTGTTTTTTTTACTGATTGTGTCCCTTGGCTATGTGTAAGCCTGCATTGAACCTTATCCTTGGAGGAATCATGCCCAGCTCTATGGTGGCAGCATTGCTAAGAGATTGATGAGCATGCTGGCCTATGGTTGGGTGGAACGTTGCAGTGACGTAGCTGGTTGCAGGGTGAATTCTTCATCAAAAGATAAGTACATCTGATTATCCCATCTCTGAAATTATATTGATGTTTAATGAATTATGATGAACATGCTAAATGTTGGTTTATGAATATGTTCCGCTGAATGATTGAGGAATTCTGCATCTTGTATGATGTTTTATGCATCCTGTTATGCATGTTGTTTAAGCTTTTAGTATCATCATTTTTTCTGTTTATGTTCATGGGGCTGTTTTCCTGGTTGCATTGGTGTTCATCGCGTCCTCTTTGCCGATCTGAGGGATGGGGACGTGACACCTAATCTCGACATGGTTTTGTGTCCACCCAACAGTACTCTTAGGAAGGCCATTTTTAACCCTAATTCCTGAGCTGCCCATTTTTATAATGTAGTTGAGTATCTTGCTCAGGAACCATGTGCAATGTTTACCTTGGAAGTAATCCAAAGTTCTCCTATGCAGTGCAAAAACTTGTTAACCATGTTAGGAGCTTTAGACCTGGACAACACTAATTTGATTCACTTTAATGTTGATAAATATAAGTCTAGACTACCTCACAAACTTGCTTTCCAAATCATAATGAAAGTAGTCGGAAAGAAGGTCTTTAGAGCTGTCTTAGACGAAGGAGCTTCAAATTTGGTTTTGTCCTTGTCTTGTTGGAAAGCTATTGGCTCTCCCGAGCTTGTAACATCACCAACGACTCTCAAATCCTTTGATGGATGAGGTTTCCAACACCATGGTCTCATACCAACCCTTTTAGTCGAGCTTGGGAGAAAAACTGTTTCTATTCAAGTGGAAGTAGTAGATTCCCCATTAGATTACAATCTCCTATTAGGAAGAAATTGGTTTTACGCCATGGCTACTGTCGCTTCAACGGTATTTCAAACTATCCATTTTCCACATCTTGGGATAATTGTAACCATTGATCATCTTGATTTCTATAAGTCAGATGTTACCACCACTATGACTATAACATCCCTATGTTAGGCCAGTCCCCTACTCCTTACCAGTTGATAGGGGTAGGCATGCTGAAGGATTCTTCCCTTATGGGGGTTTTCTTGTCAAATCCTCCTAACACAGACATGGCAATGGTAAATATGATTTCTTCATTTGATTATGATCCAAAGGGAAAAATTTTTTTGATTACTCATGAAGAAATGTACAACGTTATCCAAACCCTTTTCGATGACCACACTAATGACCTTCATCTAGTGGCTTCGAACCCTTACCACCTTCCCTACTAGTTAGAACCCTCTATTCCTACTCTGGATTATCTCTTCTAGAATTTTTATTCTGATGAGTCCATTATGGAGATTATGAGTATGAATGAACCTATATGGGAGGATCATCATCATAGATCCTCATTCCTCCCCAATACTAGTTCGGTAGACCATAATTTTGCATCCCTTTTTACTACTGATATTATCAAAACACCTCAAACTCCTATATTGTTGTAGAACACCGATTCTGAAGGAAACCTATGCAACATTACTCAAAAAAATCTCATTTACATATCAACCGAGCCTAGCACTCTGGAGCATGTTCATGTTGGGTAGAACTGCTCAGCAGAAGAATTTGAAGCATACAGAGCACTTTTCAAAGAATTCTGAGATGGTTTTTCCTAGTCTTATGAAGAAATATTGGGGATAGACCCATCCATTGTGATTCATGAAATAAAAACCTATCCCACTGCAAAAACTATCAAGAAAAAACTGAGACAAGTCCATCCACAGAAAGTCGTAGCTATCAAAGATGAAATAGAAAAACTTCTGAAAGTAGGGTTTGTTTATCTCGTACCCCTGACGGAATGGGTATCAAACATTGTCCCTGTTAATAAAAAGCAGGGCACCATTAGAGTCTGCATCAATTTCATAGATTTGAACAAAGGTTGTCCTAAAGACAACTTTCCCACTCTGCATATCGACTAAATTATCGACAATTGTTCTGGAAGTGTCATTTTCTCGTTCATGGATGGATTTTCGGGTTATAATCAAATTGAGATTTCACCCACCAATCAGCACAAAACAACATTTACTTTCCCATGGGGAACCTTTGCATACAGGAAGTTACCATTCGGCCTAAAAAATGTTGGAGCCACTTTCCAGCGTGCTGTGTCCTATGTGTTTCACGATATAAAACATATTGTAGAACCGTACCTTGACGACCTCCCAGCTCATTAACGGTGACGGGAGGACCACCCTGGTCATCTTAGAGACAGTTTCCTAAGATTTCGTCATTATAACATATAGCTCAATCCTCATAATTTTTTTTTTTGGCGTTGAGACAGGATTTCTGTTGGGTTTTGTGGTTTCTAAGGACGGCATCTAGATAGATCCATTGAAAATTTCTTCTATTCTATCCCTACCAGCCCCAACCAACTTCTAGAACTCCAAAATTTGCAAGGCTCCACCATTTCATGTGCAATTTTGATGAGAAAACATATGGTTATATGTGTCTCCTTAAGAAGGACACTCTATTCTTTTGGGATAACCAAGCCCAACGAACCTTTTATTAGCTCAAACATGCTCTGAATCACTCACCTATGATACACCCCCTAGATTATTCAAAGGATTTTATCTTATACATTGCTTCCTCCACTACTACCATCGCTATGGTTTTGGTGTAGGAGAATCCAGACGGTCATGAGAATGTGATATACTATGCTAGTAAGAATCTCATGGATTCCAAAACTTGATACTCATGCATGGAGAAATTAGCATTGTCCACAGTCATTGCTGTTCATAAATTTTGTCACTACATTTTTCTCCGCACAACCACCGTATTGGCAGACTATAACCATATGTATTACATCCTGACTTGTCAGGTGCTCAGGGGCAAGTATTCCCAATGGATAATTATCCTATAGAGTTTGATCTGGAATTTTCCAAAGCTATGTCAAAGAAATCCTTGGTCTTTACTGAGCTCATGTGTGATATTCCCTATGCTTTGACGGAATCTAAGCCCAATGATTCATTCCCAGATGAATTCATGTTCCTGATAAGCACTACTAACGCATGGTATGTAGATTTTCTCATTTATCTCCAGACACAAATATTTTGTCCCACTCTATCCTATGATGATCATCACTGTATTCGTCACCACACAAAATACTACCTCATCTTGAATGACACTTTGTATAGACGTGGTATCGATTTCATTCTCTAGCGATTCCTTACTCACAAGGAAGCTGAACAAGTTTTGAATGACTGCCACTCTGCAGCATGTGGTGGTCATCTATTTGGGATGGCTACAGCCTAGAAAATCCTTCGTGCTGGCTATTTCTGGCCTACAATCTTTAAAGATTGTCTTGAGGTTGTTAAGAAACACCCACCTTATCAACATTTCTATCCGAAAAAGTGCACCCACCCTGCTCCGTTACACCTTTTCATTGTTGTTGTCCCTTTCACCAAATGGGGGATCAATTACATGCATTGTAATCCTACCTTAGATGGGGGGCATGGTTACATCATTGTCGCCATTGATTATTTTATGAATGGGGTTGAGGCTATGCCTACATATGCAAAGGATGATAAGACTGCCGCTCTCTTTCTGTTCAATCATGTGATAGCAAGAGTCAGAGTCCCATAGTACATAGTTACTGATCACATATCACATTTCCATAATAAAATGATGGAGGAATTAAGTGCCAAGATAGGATTTTGTCATGAAAACTCAATGCCCTATTATCCACAAGATAATGGTCAAGTTGAGGCCATTAACAAAGTTTTGAAAACAATGCTGCATCGGATGGTTGGATACCATAAATCCAACTGGCACCATATTCTTTTCTCCGCTCTTTGGGCTTACAAGACTTAAGTAAAAAAATCTACTGGTTTTACAGGCTTCTAGCTTGTCTATGGACTAGAAGTTTTCTTGCCTATTCAATGTCAAATTCCATCCTTAAAACTTGCCGTCAAACATCTCCCAGACACTTCCATAGAGGAAGAAATATTTCTCTACTTGAATAACCTTGACGAAACTAGAAGAGATGCTTCCTTAGCCAATGAGGCACACAAGAAATGCGTCAAGGCATAGTATGACAAGTCTGTCCAACCTCGTGCCTTTAATGAGGGTGATCTAGTTTTGATCTATGATCAGAGATATGACAAAATAGGGAAAGGGAAGTTCAAATCCATGTTGTACGGTCCTTTCGTTATTTCCAAAGTTTTAGAGAAAGCAGTCTATGAGCTTGTGGACTATGATGAAATCCCCTCAGGACAACCTCGCAATGGGTTTTACCTAAAGAGGTACTATGCCTAGATCTTTCTTGTATAGTACCTTGTATATATGTATGTTACTAGACTTTTATTGTTCTTAAGTATTTTCAATATGGTTTTGAGTTTAGTGTATGTATCTGTTTATACCATGTTTTGGTCATGCAGAGAAGATGGCTTTCTACGGCTTCACTGATGGTGCTTTCCGCCATGCCTTGAATCTTGCCTCAGCTGCTTGGGTTCTCTATTCCCGAACTTACGATTTGGTCAGTTCAAGAACGGTTTGTATTGGTCCCGCTACCAAAAATATTGCCGAGTATCAAGCAATCATAGGTCTTCTGACTGAAGCTGCCTCCCAAGATGTTTGTAATTTGGTAGTCTTGATGGACTCACAACTAGTGGTTTTTCATTTAAACCATGTCTTTACTATTAGGAATCCCATGATTCTCCATCTCTTATGGAGGGTATGTTTATTAGAGAGGTCATTTGAAGCTATTACCTATAGGCATATCCCTAGGGAAGATAATGCAGTTGCCGACTCATTGACAAATTACATCTTAGACTGGCATATTGCCCATTCATGACGTGAAAATCAAACATGGTTCACTGTAAATAAGCTGTAAAAGACACATAAAACTCATGTAAATACATTCACCATTTGATACATATAAACACCAAAAGTAGAAGTCTGTATATATATATAAACATGTTTTACAAAAAATAGGTCACGAGACCTCATCTCAAGCGCTCAAGATTTCAAGTAAAAAATCATCATACAAAATTCCTAAAGCTATCTATCAGCTTTCAATAAACACATCATATAGCCTATCATCTAGTGATGCTCATGGTAACACATGACCACCTGGGCTACTCGACGTAGCAGTCTACTAAAACGACCCGGTACTCCCGCCTTGGGCCTCTAGTACCTCAGTGAGAGATCATCGATTGAGGCATCTGGGATGTCTAGAGTTAACCTCTCAAGGTTCTCCTCTAGCTCCCCTATCACATCATTTCCCTGTGGAACAAAACGGGCTCCGACTCACCTATCTAGTGGGGAAGTCCCCCAGGTTGTGCTGCTCTGACATCTGCATGAAAACATTTTAAGTCTCGTTACTACACATAACAAATATAAAACATCAAAACATAAAAACACAATTTCCATTTTAGGGTTTTTGTTTCTTACTGATATCACTCCACTATCCACCAGGTGGAAGCAGTAGGTCAGGGTCACCACTGAAGTCAGTTCCTACGTATGCATAGTCCTCAACCACGAGGAGCTGGTCTCTCAGCCATTGAAAAAATGGGTCTCTGAACTTCACCTTGCCTCTACCCGCTCCTGTGTGGGCCATGATCTAGACCCACCTCAGCATGCGAGGGTCTCTTGCCCTCAAATCTATAAATACCACCTTGGGTCTCATCTAGGGAACCCACTCAAAAAAGAAACACAATAGAATGGATCCAAAACCAAACTGCTTCAGCTCCCCCTGCCGACACTTGGTCAGCTGATCTTTTAAAATCAGAAGTAGAGCCTCCACCCAGTTGAAGACTGTGGGAACCATAGCTTCTATAGTGTAGAGAATATGTGCTCTAGATTACTGATGTACCCCTTGGCTCCCCACCACTCTCTGAATGGTAAATAAAACTGTGTGAAGTGGGCCATCCACCACTGCTTTTATGGCAATTTTATTCCCCAATGTTCTAGTCCAAAGAATACAATGGCGGTTTATCAGCTCATGGGTAGTGATGTCCCCTATACAAAAACCATTCAAAGAGATGGGACCACCCCGTCTCAATAGGCCTGTCAGGAAGTAGATATGTTCTACTTCAATTGTCAATACATGAGAACCCACTTCAAAATACTGTTGCTCTAGATTCCACATACAGAGAATATGCTCTAATAGATGCTCATGTGACACCATGTTGGATGTGCAAAAAAAATTTAGCATACCACAGACTCTCAACATGGCTATACAACCCGTGTTTCATTCAGAAAATGCATCATCATTTTCATGTTGCCTCTCTTTCCAAATGACCATTTTTTACCAAGGAAAACCTTCCAAAAACCATCACAAGACCAATTACAAACATCATCAACGATTGAAATCATAAAAAATCATCTATTTTGGCTTGTACATGTATTTTTATTTACCCACGGCCGGCACCACCTGAGTCCCATTGAGGACAGGTGGTGGCACCACCTGTGTCAAGTGTTTTAGGTGTGGTTCTAGTGGGGTACCACTTATCCTGCAAGGGATAAGAGTGGTGCCCGCATTCATGGTTTTAGGGCTCGCTCAAATATCCCAAAAAACCCCCAAAAATAAAAAAATGAAAGCATGAAATGGAAGAGCAAGGTTCAAGATTTTACCTAGAACTGACGGTGCATAAATCCGACGGTAAATGCTCCTAGAATCACCAGCTGAAAATCTAACCAAGAAACTGCTCCAAAGTCTCTCCACTATTGGTAAATGGTAAAAAATTTTGTTTTTTACTATTTACATAACTTTTATAAGCATTCTAGGTTTTGGCATTTCATAGTTTTTAAAATCTATCAGTCATGATCCTTTAATGTCTTTCATTGGAGAGTTTAAAAGTTGGTTTTTAAGTCGTTGCAAGATAAAGAGCGGTAGCACTAAAAGTTTTGGGAGTTTGTTTTTTACTTTTTTGTACTACCATAAAATGGAAAAAGTCTTTGAGCATTTATTGCAACACTTTGGTCATGCTCTCCCACCTTAGAATCAAAGGTCCGAGTCCTTTTATGATTCTTTTCAGACTCGTAAAATCCCTCATTGTGAAAAGAGAACTAGTGGAGTCTTCTTTTAATTCTTTCCAGGCTCCTTAAATACGAAAAGATTGTCGAGTGATCTTATCTTCTTCATGCTCATTAAATCACTTGAAGAGTCATTCATCTCATGGTAGTTTATCACTTTTTCAGTTTAGATGAACTATTTTATGAAAAAGGACCCTGTGGAGTCTTCTTCCAAGGTCGTTCAGACTCTCTAAACATGAACGATATCAAGTTAACTTTCGTTGCACTCGTTAAATTAAACATTGAGAGACCCTCTTTTGGGAATGAACCTCTCCTCTCTTAGGTTCCTAAAACATATGAGTTTGGACTTGTCTTCAGATGAGCTACAACGAGTTTTTGTTACCCTTTGGCACTCATCAACCATGATGGGGAAATTAAGCAAAGGGAATCATTTTGCAAATAAATGGCAGTTTTTTGTTACCTTTGAACATGGCACTTGTCTACATGTCATTTCAATCAATTGGGTATTCAGCTGATTTCCGTGATGATCCACTTTCATGATTCATGTCACTACTTTGAGTTTTTCAAAAGAATGCATTGTCCACTGTTGCACTATGTGTTTGTCTGGTTTAGTCATGCTGCCAAGTCTTTTGTCGTGCCACCCGATGTTCAAAGGGAATTTGAAGAAGTATACCTCTGTAGTCAAAATAGTCTCTGTGTCGGTACTTTTGAGTTAGTCTTATGGTTACCTCATTCACATCATTCTAGAAATTTGTTCCAATTTTCGTGTCCTTGATGTGGGATTCATCATGGCCCTCCTTCAACGAGACTATTCCTGTCGACATCAGCTCATCATCCAAGAAATAGTCTTAGAAAAAAATTAGTACCTTGAGATCTTTATTCCTCAATGAAAGATTCTCTCGCTCTTGACATAGGTTCACATGATTGACCTTTGATTGATAGAATTGACTGGGTGTTTTACATCAAGACATCTATTCACACTTACTAGATTGTACTAAGGTACCTTGGGAATCATTGACATCAATGGTGATCTCCCTCGCACTTGTTAACGATTCACATCATTGGCCGGTAATCAAGTGGTTTCTATGATGTTCGACTTCAGAACATTGTAATCACATGGATAGAATCATACTTTCTGGAAAACAAGACGAAGACCCTGAGCACTTGTTTAGCACTCGTTGCTTTCCCCAAGTTGTGATGGAGTTTTTTTATGTCTAGCATGGATCCACATTTGTATGGTTGTGGCTATGCTCAAATTTGTGTCTGCATGACATATATATATGTTGTATGTATGGTAGCTATGTCCAAGTTTGATTCCTCTATCACATGGATCTACATTGTATTCTAGTAGCCATGGTTGTTTATTCCACTCATGGATCTACCTTGTATTGGTATACAAACATGAGTTGGTTACATTTGTCTATGAGTCAAAAGTATTGATGTATTGCAGATGCCTACTTAAAAACACTCTCCGATCAAGATGACTCTTACCTTGAGGTGACAACTTGTTCTCTCAAAGCTCTCGCTTATCGTATCCCTCTAAGCCTCATGCTTTGGGGGGCATTTTGTTATACCCAAATCCTGTCACCAACATGTGATGAGATCCTTAACACCTATGTTTGCTCAAAATCTCAAACTTGGAGTGGAAAACATGCTTTGGATATCAATTCTACATAAAAAAACCCTAGCACCGTGCTTTCCATTTAGCTGATGAGAGGTACCTTGTTCAGCACTGTTTGAGCCCTGTTATAGAAAAGGGGTGCCACTACGTATATGCTTTGTTCTTGAAGCGGTTCTTACCCTTCATCGCTCTGTCATAAAAGAACATAAGGGGTGCCCTTGGTAAAATTGGAAAAAAAGAGGATTCTTGAGGCTTCTTGAACTTGAGCCTCGTCTCCTCCCTTATCCCTATCAATCTGGGTTGGTTGGAGTCGAGATCCCTCTTGGTAGGATCTTATGGCCACCTCAACCACAATTATCTCAACTATCCCTATCCATTGACCCCTATAAATACAAGCTCATATCCATAGTTGAGAGGGGAGAATTGAATGGTAATGTTATGTTGTTGAATTGACTATCTAGCCCAATCCATTGGAGAGCACAAGAGAGCAAGTTGGAGCTATTGAGGATGAGGTGTTTGTCTTGTGGAGGATTTTTTCAACACTAAGGCAATGGTTGTAAGCTTATTTATTCATTTCTTAATGCAAAGCTGATTTTCGTCTGACATATATGTTGTACTGATCTCGCACGTATATGTTATCATATTCCTTAGTCACTAGTATGGATGTGTGAATAATTTTCTGGTAGCTTTGATGTTATTTTTCATTTGACATGTTCTACAGGTACACAGGCTCTTCATCAAAGCATTATTCTAGGTGTTTACAACATTCAGGGAAGGTCTTCATTCTTTGTTGTTCACTCATTTGTTCTGGATCTGAACCATTCAGACTAGAGGAACAACTTCTGCTCGCAGAAGGTGCAATATTATTGACTACGCAAAACCCAAAAATGAAGGAAAATCAGGTTAAAAACTAAGTTTCAAAGGGTCAGGGAACCTCCCTATACTACACCAAAGCACCTAAGAGGGGTAGATGCACTTTCTCCATTACAAAATATTGCCTATGAGGGTTAGGCACACCTATAAGGCTGTACAAGAGCACCAATGGCACACTATTTCTTAATTAAAAGAGCACCTAAGATCCAATGCTTATGAAACCAAAACATAATACTAGTGGCACTCTATCTACATAACCCAGGTGCGTTGGTGGAGTAACAGAAGGTAAAACTAGATTTCCTACAGGATAAGGGAAGAAGGTCTGATAGTGATCCAAAGAGATCAAGAGGATGCAAGACACTCTTCAAAGACAAAATCCAAAGGAGGGAAGGTCTCTAGAGGCTAGACAAACAATTGATAAATGGATATGAAATAAATAAAAAATAGAAATCAGAGCTAGGCACATCCCTAGTATGGTCACCAAATTTGTTATCGAATAAATCTACTTAAGCAGACTCAATCCAGATATCCGTAGTCGAAGTGATCTAGAAAAAACAAGTACATAATAAAATCTACTTTCCTAGATCAAATAGAAATTCAAGTTAACAGATAGATCACTTTCCTGCAATATGCAAATCCTCTTCTCTCTTTGTTGTTCCAAGCTCCAGAGCCTTCAAATAGTCAGCTGCAAAACCCTATAAAGAAAGTGGAAATAGGAAAACAATACATGTGTATCTAAACATGAATTGATCTAAGCTAACAGTTAAGGAAGAAAGCTCTAAACATTATCAAAACAATAACATTTATGGAAAGAGATTTGTACTAATGTAATTAAGGCGATACATAGAATTACATAAAAGAAGGAATATCACAACCTATCCTTAACGCTGCAATATTCCATCCAACAATCCAAGCCAAGCCTCCAAAGGATGATAGGGATCATCTAGAAATTCCTCCACCATAAGAGTATTAGGAGGAGGGATCTAAGGTATCTTACCACTAGGATAGGAACCGAATGCCACCTCAACTAGATGATAGGGATAGACCTCGACCTCATCCACCTTCGAGAAGGGTCTCGAAGCTCCATTTTTTTCCCTTAAAATGCCACCAGTGCACCTTCTGTGAAGGGAAACAACATCGACAACACACCTACCAGTGGTAGACAAAGCGCAAGCATCAGCGCACCTATAATTAAGGGAAAGAGAGCCATCGGTGCACCTAGAATGAAACGAAAGAGCGTCGACCTTCCTAAAGAGGGAAAGAAGGAAAGAACAACCTCAATCTCAATCCAGTTTAGTAGAGAAAACTGTAGGTATTAGGCATAGGGATAACACATGGATCAATAGTACAAGATTTCGGTGTAATATTTACACAAGATTGAAATAGAAAATAACAGTTCTTGTGGACATCCATTTCATTTTTTAACGAGCTTGAAACAGAATGGGAACTATTCTCACAACATCTGTTTCATTTTTTAACGAGCTTGACACAGAAAAGGAACTATGCTCACAACATCTGTTTCATTTTTTAATGATCTTAACACAGAAAAAGAACTATGCTCTCAAGCATCTATTTCATTTTTTAACAAGCTTGACATAGAATGGGAACTATGCTCATAGGCATCTAATTCATTTTTTAAAGAGCTTGACATGGAAAAATAACTAAGCTCACAAGCATCTGTTTCATTTTTTGATGAGCTTGACACAGAGAAAAGGAACTATGCTGACCAACCTGTTTCATTTTTTAACGAGCTTGACATAGAGAAAAGGAACTATGCTCAGCAACCTGTTTCATTTTTTAACGAGCTTGACATAGAAAAAGAGCTATTCCCACAACCATCTGTTTCATTTTTTAACGAGCTTGACACATATAAAAGGAACTATGCTCAACAACCTGTTTCATTTTTTAACGAGCTTGACACAGAAAAATAAATATGCTCACAACTATCTATTTCATTTTTTAATGAGCTTAACACGGAATAGGAACTATGATCACAAACATGCTCTCACCCAACATGATATCTAGAGATTGGTAAGTTTCCCCCTTACCTAAGAAGCTAGTGACTTAACTCCAGTATGATATCCAGATGTTGGAGGCCCCCATTTTACCTATAATGGGAAGAAGATAACTAGAAGAAGGGGAAGGAATCACAAGAACATGTGACACATTCAAGGTAGTTTGATCACTAGGAGTAATGCGATGGCCAGGTGTAACAAAGGAAAGGTGATCAATAGTCACTATCTTCCCATCATGGGGAAAATGCATCACTCTAAAAAGTGTGAAAACTACAACATTCATGGCATAAACATAATCATGTCCAAGGAGAAGATTGAAATCTAAAGGACCTTGGACCACCATAACATCAATATAGACATTTTTCCCTCCTAAAGTAATAGGTAAATGAGGAAGGATCCCTAAAGGTGCATTGGGCCTGTGATTAAAATTGAGTATCTGATCGGTGTCTGGCATAAGCTGAGGAGAACCTAAATATTTCCAAGCAGTTGAGTATAGAATACTAACAGAATCCCCTTCGTCAACAATAGTGTGAAGCATCCTCCTATCGATAACTTGCACAACTATCTGGAAAGGAACACTTGAATGAAGACGAGACCCTGTTAGGTTAGTCCAATAAAAGGAAATAACCTCACTACTGGGAGGGGGTTCTATTAAAAGAGACAAAATTTCCTCTAGTCGAGAACAATCAAAACGAAGCATAAAAACTTCAGTAGGTTTTAGTTCATTCTCTACTAGAAGAGAAGAACAAGACAAAGATTTGATCAAAGTGACTACTTCAGTATTAACACTCTCAGATGAAAGAGTGGGATCGGGTAGAGATGATGTTGACTCGACCACTTTAAATTCACTCTTCAAAGAAAGAGTGGGATCAACCACAGATGAATCCAAACTGACCACTTGGAATTCACTCTTAGAAGGAAGAGTGGGATCAACCACAGATGAAACTGAATCAACCACTTGGTCAACCAATGGGGGTTCAAGAGACAACTTATGATAACCTATTAGAAGGTGTTGCTGAGGAACAAGAATATATTCCAACAACTTAGAATCTTCATCCATGAGAGGAAAAAGTTAAGTAAAGTGCATGTCCTTACAATGAAAGCAAGGCTTTCTTACTTTGGGCCTTCTGAATCTTAACCAAATAGTCACTAGTTGAGGGGGGATCATCAATATGATGAAAAAAGGATGATGAAATCAGTTTCCAAGAAACCTTAGACCACTCTTCTAAAACCAGGGCCAAATCATGACAATCTTTCAAAAGGTGATCACCCTTGCAAATCCTACAAGGGAATTTCGTCTTCTGTTGTCTTGAGGTGTGTAGATCAACAATATCCGCACTGGGAGGAGTAAATGGTTGATACTTGGTATTCTATTTCTTTTTCTTCTTCTTAATCTTCCTTTTTTTCTTCTTCTTATCCATTTGACTACTAGTACTACAAATTTCAACAAGCGAAGAGGGAGAAAGGGGAGAAGACATATCAAGTGAAGAAGGAGAGGGATTAACATGAGGTTGATCCTCCCACGATGAAGGATTAGGATATGAATAAATTGGTGTACATGGGATAATTGGACTGGATAATAACCAAACAGGTAATCCAATAGTCAATCCAAGAAGGCTTAATGTAGCCATGAGAGGAGGACCAACATCCCCATATGGAGGGAAAACAAAAGATGTTCTTGGTAAAGGGATCTCTTGGTTGGTAGTCCTGGAAAGAGAAGCCATAACTATGTAACAAAAATATCTCTCTCTTCTAAAAAATCCTAACTGTACAGACGACAAGCGCTACTAAAACAAAAGAAACAAGCAAAATATGTGAGAGGAGTGGATTAAAGGCCTCAAACCTCTCAAGATTGTCAAATCACCACAACTCACTATATACTGCAGGGTCCAATAGTAAAGCGCAGCAAGGAGGATCAACAATCCCTCACCTAAATACCCAACTACTTGGATGGAATGTGCATAGTAATATCCCCAAGTGTTGTTCTCGGTGTATTGTGATGATAAGATGGCCAAAGGGCTTTTCTTAGATGGTCACAGGATTCCCAAAAGTGTCTCCCGATATATGCAAGGTACATGGGAGCTCCACTCCGTAGTAGTGCTATCTAATGCACAACCGTTAACAAGGGGCCTTCCAATATACAATCGAGTACATGAAGTACCTTTCGATATACCTCAAGGGTACGTGAAAGGTCGTTCTATATACCGATGGTACATGGAATAACCGTGTAGGTCTGGGGTTGCAGTGCAGACAATAAACGACATCTCCTATGTTTAAAGACGTTGGAACACGTCCCTAACCTATCACAGCTTGCTACAAATTGTAAACTTAAACTAGTGCCTAATTTTATCTTGAATGTTTAGGTGGATGCATGAGGTGAGGACATAAAAATTAAAACCATGCAGTATGATGTGCAAAATTTCACTTTCACTTTCAAAGTATGCCATACTTAAAGAAGGGAGAGAGAGGTTCAATTTATTTGAAACATAGAATAAATCCGATACAAAAATAAAAGACACTTGCTTATATGATCTGTTCCTAACTAAAACAAACAAAATATTATTTTCTGAACTGAAAAAGCAGTGACATCTCTAATAAAAAGCAAGAAAATATTGTTACAACTTTTATACAAAAGTGTTCATATTTTTCAACTAAAACAAGAATAAACTAATAAAAATTATAATAACTTTCATATGGACTTTTCTATAATTTATGAAAAAAGGAAAAAACATACAAAAATCATGTATAGCAAATTAAGAAAAACTAAAATGAATCTTTTCTTTTTCTGTGAAAGAAGACAGAAATCAGAGATCTAGCAAAACCAAGTTATATTCAGAGCCAAGTATAAATCTTTAAACAACAAGATCAATCAAAATTCTTGAGAATACCTATGAATTCACACACGAGCTATTAGTTTTTTCTTTTTGATTGAGTTTTCTATTCAAAAATAAATTGCAAGATTCAAACAACAACTGTAACTATCTGAAGCATGGATCTCAAATACTAAGACAAGAATTTAAGAATCAAATACCAAACAAGGCTAAATAGAATACCTGGCACCGTGAGTTACAAGTGTTGAACAAGGTGTTACCATCCCTGTGCACTGCTTCTTGTCTACAGAAATAGAGCAGTGGGACCTCTTCTAGTAGGTTCACACCATGGTGTTACCAGTTCCAGCACCACTTCTTTCACACTAAAAAAGTGTGGTAGCACCGCTTTATGCTGACAAGGAAAGGAGGTGGCAGCTCCAGAACCGCTCATAATATATAGCCTAGGTGCAGTTGTCGAGATGGCGATTTGAAAAATAAAAAATGCAACAAAATACTAAGTTACATACTGAAAAATGAACCCAAACAATCACTAGAAAACCCAATGAACCAAAAATATATTGAAGATCCAAAGGCTGATAGAGGAAAATCAATCAAATTCAAAAAATATCTATGGATCTATCAATTGAAAAAGTAGATCTACAAATTTAAAATGAAGGTGGAGGTTTCAACTTACCAAAGATTCAGAATTCGCAGTTTCCCCAACAGGGTTGCCAGTTTTGTTAGCTGGAAATGTGCACCTCTTGCAGACAAGAGTTGTTTCCCTAGTCTGAATGGTTCAAATCTAGAAAAAAATGCAAACACCAAGTGTTAAACTTTCCCTAGATCTATTTAATCACTTGAATGAAATGCCATGATACTTATCGCAAAGGTTGTGCTCTCTATGCTCACAGAAGAACCTGTAAAAGATAGATGACAACAAGAAAAACATGATGGAATCAAGCAATACATACAAATGATACAATAAATATGGGAAATATAAGACATTTTTTGTTAAAAATGATTGAAGATACTAGAACCTTTATTCCTTGGTGTTGATAGTTCCTTCCAATGGATCCTTGCCTCCAATGGTTCAAGAATTATTTTGGAAGAGTGTTGGTATGCAACACAATTCTTCATCCTCTCTCCCATGGGGGATGAGGCAGTATTTAAAGGCATGGGAGGATAGGTATGGTTGAGGATCTCATGGGTGAGTTTGAGATAAGATCCTAAAAGGGAGGATCTCGAGCTCCAATTGGCTCTAAACCATAAGGATGAGGCTCCACGAAGTAAAGCTTCAAGAAGCCTCTCAAAGCTTCTCTTTTTGCCTTGAAAACTCGATCACCACTCCTTTAATGAAGCAAACAAGCAATGTTAATGGGGTAAATCTTCTTGCAGTAAGGAGAATAGTGGTGGAACCACTCTTTGATTATGTATCAAGAGCATCTTTGAATTGGGTAATGCGTTTTGTCAATGGAAGAGGAGCATTACCAGCTTAAAACAAGGAAAAATCGCAAGGGGATAATTTATTCCTTCATTTCTCTAGGGAAAAATTTGAGGGATTAGAGGAGACAAGGGAATACCTATCTCATAACATGATGGTGATGATATTTCAGTGTGACAGAGCCGCGCGACATGACCTCGTCTTTAAAATTTAACAACTAGCACAACTATGCGACACAACCAATCCCTTATACTTGACATACAGTGCACGGCTCATATTTATACTTAGCGGATTGGCCATGAACTCATACATAGAAGTTCAAAAATACTCTTAAATAGTCATTCATTCATACTACGACATACATTCAACAAAAAATGTGATTGTAATAATGTGAGATAAGAAAACTTTCACATAAACATTCACCATTCAACAACATTCATCCATATAACACATGAAATAAGGTGGAAATACATTTAGGAAAAACCACCAAGGTGCTCTTCGTCTGGCATGATAAATATAGGTAGAACCTTGCATCCTGCAACTTGCAGACTATTCTTAAGATATATCTTTCTGACTCAATATTCTTTCTCTCATGCTCTCTAGTTTATTCTCTATCTACTCATATTGATCCGCACACAACCTGGATCGACTCTTCTACTTTACTAGTGGTCTACGCAGACAGCTGCAAGATCCACAGCTCAATAGCCTTATAATTCTACCAGACTCTCCTCTAAGTATACTACTGAATCTAACTGACTCTAACTTACTAAATGGAAAACTCAGGAACTGACTGACTCTAGAACCCTTATACAGAGCGGGTTCCTTCTATTTATATCATTTACAAGACCACACAGGGTCGAGTGAGTACTACTCAATTATTACATACTTAGGTAGATCCAAAATATCTATGTTACATTAAATGCCACCCCATAACTAGCCACAAAAAATCTCCATGCATTAACCACGGCCTTAACTAGTCGCAGAAACATCCTTCAGCTTGTATGTACCAGTCATAACTAGCCGCAAAACTTTCCTTCCATATTTTACTGGTTTTTCCTTCTGTAGTCTTCCTTGACTTCTTCCTGTCCGGCCTTAACTCTTCTACCTGCCTCTTCCACCGACTCTAAATGTGCTTTTCCTCATTGCACCAACTATGGATATGCATTTCCTCGTCGCACCAAATCTGTCACAACTTCCTCTTCTCTGTGTTTCCTTTCCATCCTTATCCTGCCTTTCTCTGCTGCACGCATGTTTTATCTTTCTGCGCTGATTCATTTTCTTCCTTCTTGAATTGCTTTTCCCTTGACATGTGCGCACTTTTCCTTATTTTCTTGCATGTCAGATTCTTCTTTGTGCACTTTTCCTGGCCCAACATCGAGCATGATTATTTTAGGACAACCTTAAGCGAGAGTTTTGTGTTGGAAAATTTGGGTTATAGCTGTCATTGATGTCAAAGGTGTTCATGAATGACAAAGGAATAACCAATGGATATGATGGCAGGACAAACTTAGTGAAATAAATAAGGAATATGATGGCATAGCTGAGAATGTGGCATGACACAAATGATGACATGGAGTATGATGGTGTCCTAATGATGATGAAAAATGAAGGTAGTGATGGAAAATTTGTTTATGAAGTACAAAGCATAAGCAAAAGATACCATGGTAGAGTTAATGCAACATAAGTCAAAGTAAAGACAAAATGGCATGATGATGAGGTGGCATAGTTATCTCCATGAGATTCGATGAATGAGGATTAGTTTTTGTATAATCTGTAAAGATAGAATGTAGATCCACATTATTCCTAGAATGGACGGTCAGGGAGGGACCCACACTAGATATGACGGTGAAGATAAAGCTTACATAAATTAGGAGAGAAGGCTAAAGATTCCAAAAAATATCAAGATCAGAAGGTAGGAATTGATCCCGCACTAGATCTGAAGGCTAGTAAGCATCCCGCAAAAGATAGGTGGAAAATCCAAAGTTCTAGAAAATATCAATATCAGACGGTCAGGGATAAATCTGCAAGGAAATCAACGGTCCAGGAAAATGTGGACATAAAGTTACGGAAAGGAAATTGCAGAAGTAACGTTCAATATTTTATGAACCCGCATCCCACATCCTGAATGCCACAATCCAGAAGATGAGACGGCTGATACTACTTCTCTTAAAAAGAGATTGACGATGTGGAAGAAAAGTGCGGAAAGAAGCTTGCGGAAATAATGTTTAAATATTCTATGAACCCACAATCTGCATCCCTCAATCTATATATCGATGGTCATGAAAGAATCCACAAAATATTGACAGTGCAGAAGGAAAATTGTGGAAAGAAGATTGCGGCAAGGAGCTTGCAGAAAGAAAAAAGCAGATAGTCGGAATCCCGCATCTCGTATCTCGCAATCTGGAGATAAATGGTCAGGAAAATGCCCGATGAAGATCAATGGTGGGGAATCTTTGATGAGGAAACTGTGGTGCAGAAATACAATTTTGAGAAGAAAATCTATGTGTTATATCAATGAATCAGAGAGACTCAAAATTATATCAACAGCCTAGATTGATTTTGTAGAAGGAGATTGTAGAAGCACTAGAAAACGTTAAGATGAGTTGCGGAAATGAATTCTGAGGTGTGTCCATGAATGGTAAATTAGAATGTCCAACATCAAACTCATAGATGGAAGATGAAGACCATGTTTTGTGAGAAAAATATGTACAGATGAGTTTGCAATGAATATGGCTCGCAGAGGAAGAAAAGAATCCCACATTCATGAGAAAAAGAAAAGCCCGAAGTTCTAAAGATAGAGTATTCTTGTTGATGGAGGACATGAAGTCCATAGGAATTGGTCTAATGAATCTTAAAATCAGAGAGGAAGGGAGCTTGTAGATCAGAAGTGATCAAGACATTTTTAATTAATTATTTAATTAAAAATCGTTAGTCACAGATTGTTGAAAAGGAGTGACAATCATATTTGAAAGGGAGTGATTGTGAAAGGGTATGTTTCCTGAATAAAGAGATTCGTCTGTAGGAAACATGAAGATAATTATACACAGAAGTATGAGTGAGAAAATATTCTATTTCATCAAGATCAATGTAGCCATAGCATAAGACAAAGACCAGTGGGTGTGACAAAAAATGGAGGGAGAAAGAAATCTAACATATTAGGGTGGCGGGGTGGAGCTAGGGCAGGAAACAAGCCTGCAGGGGGTTGTTGTCTCCTTCCAGTAGAAGCTGGTAAATAGGGTGTAGGAGCATTCTTTCATTCATAGCTGACAAAATAGGGTTTTGTAGCATCCTTTAAGTAGTAGCCGATAAACCGGGGGACGTATCCTCCTTCCAATTGGCATTGGAAAATAGGGTGTCGTAGAATCCTTTCAGTCGTAGTTGATAAACGAGGAGGTCATAGCCTCCTTCCAATTGGTATTGGTAAACAGGGTGTAATACCATCCTTTCTTGTAGCAGCAGGAAAAACTATTTGTAAATAACAATTTTGTAGTAATAGGATGTATTGGTGGTTTACCCTATTGGTCTTCCATGTTAAAATTGTATTCTTAGTATTCTTGTTGTTATGTGTTTATAATGTTAGATTTAAAAGTGGTTAAAATAGTAAAAATTTTATAATACTGGTTCACCCCCCCTCTCAATATTGACCAATAAACCAACAATTGGTATCAAACCAAGTTCCTTCACTACATTTTAACCACTGGAAGGAAGATCCCAGTAAAACCACTATGTATCAACAAGAAGAGTTTTACACAGTAAATGGATATCCAACACTTGAAAAATAAAATACATATTTTGGAGTATAAGAATGAAAATTTATCTAAAGGAATTGGGACATGATGTATGGAATTCAGTGATCACTGATTACTTCCCACCAAAGAGGATAAGGACTCCAGCTCAAAATAAATCCAAGAAGAGTAACTTAATGGCAGTGGATTCAATCCTTTATGGACTACTTGATGATGTCAAAGAGAAAGTAGGTGAATGTAACTCTGCAAAATAACTCTAGGACAAGATAAAATACCTCTACTTAGTTGAGCAAAGAGTAGAAGGAATACCTGCTATTCTCGAGGATGTTAGTGAAGATGAAAAGATAAGTGAATATGAAGAAAATCTATTTATAAGGACATCAAACTTAGATGAAGAATCAGAAGTGGACATAGAATCCCAATACATGGCTGTTATAGATGAAATTGAAAAATGTAGGAAAAATAACAAAGTCTTGAAACAAAAATTGTCAAAATATCAAGAAGAGAAGAAGTCAAAAGAAGATGAAGTCAAAACCATCCAAGAAGAGCTATGCAATTCAAGACAACAAGTGTTGGCTAGTATAGAAGAGGTCAAGATCTTAAAACAAGAAGTTGTTGAATTCAAGGAAGAAGTAAAGAAGCTAAAATATCAGCTGACTGTTAGTGAGAAGTTCAAGGAAAGTATTGAAGCGCTTAGTAAAGTCCTCATCTTACAAATATCCCCTAGGGATAAAATAGGTCTTGGATATAATCATAAAGGATCAAGCTCCATCATTTATGAAAATGTTGAAAATTTTAAATATCAACATGATGCCTCCAAAGATACACCGAGGCAACAGAAGAATCACAAGGAAATGAATTCCAGTTATCATAATTCTTCTCATCCTCCCAAGATGAAATTTTTTTGAAGACATATAAAAGAAAAGAGTCATTACAAGCAAAAAAACCATAGATTCTCCAAACATACATTCTATGGATATTGCCATTGTTCTCACAAGTTTGGTCACAAGACTGATGATTGTAGAATCAAGCAAAAGGATGAAGGACTGATAAGAAAAGAAGACACCAACATCTCTAATAGAAAAGGACATATTTTGTGTTTCGTATGTCACAATATTGGAAACTTTGCAAGACATTGCAAGAATAGTAAATGCAAACCTTCCAAGGAAACTCATAAGAAGGTGTGGAAGATGAAAATTACGAAACAGAGAAATGAGAAACCAGTAAGCAGAATACCTCATGGAAAGATGTGGAGAAGAAAGGAAAACTCCAAAGATGTAGAAGAAATAAAGATTTCAAACATTAGTGAAGTCTCCAAAGGTAACGATGAGAATAATAGAAGCATAAATAAGGATGGCATCCTTTGTGAAGAAAAGTAAGATGGAGATATAAAAGAATACACCGATAAAGATAAAGGTGATGAAGAAGGATGGATTGATGGTTGTGGGATCCTTTATCTAAAAAGGCCTCTCGTGATTTAAAGAAAACCTTGAAAATAACATTAGAAGGGATTTTATACTCAAGGGGAGTTAAAGTCAAAAAATTCCAATTGGTATCTAAGAAAAAATTCAACTGGTATCTAATGTTGAAGTATATTAAAAGTTATCTTCTTCAAAGATGATGGGTGATCAAGGTTGGTGTATGGATGACACAGAAAGTGTGAAAATATGCTCTCTTCAAAGAAACTATCTTTTGGAAATGCACGCCAGTTGGTGTCCTTGGGCAAATAATTTTTTCTGATGACATGGGTTTGTTCATTGATGTATTGTTGTTACGGAGAGAAATTCCTATGGCTTTGGGTACCACAATAGACATCTTGACTCCAGAAATAAATCCTTTCTAATATGCCAGAGAACTCAAATATCTAACACTAAAGGATCAGACCTCGTACCTTATTCCAGACGGTTGAAGTAGATCCCCATTGAGCTTTCCAACTTCATCTTGAATTGATGAATCACTTCCTCAACAACAAGTAAACAAGACAAGCATAATATATATATTGGTGTTAGAACTACTCTAGCATATATAATCAACAATGTATAAGCATTTGAAATCATCCATGGATAAAATATTCATTCAAACATACATTATTGGATAGGAAAATATATTTCTATTAATATAAAATCAGATATCACAGTGAATACAACCTCTGTCGGCATGTCTACGAATCAGAGAAATTGAATTCCCCACTTGGGTCTCCACCACCTCAATCCTTCATATCTCTATAGCAAGCTCATAAGCAAAAGGAAATCTTGGGAAGAACACCAAAGTTTTCCAAGGGACAAAGGGATGCAGACTCAAGCACAAGTTCTGTCAATAATGGACTATAGTTTCTTTGCTCTCAATTCTCTTATGCCTTCAATGTATCCAAAGGGTTCCTTATATAGCTTTTCAATGGGCTAATCAAAGGTCGAATCCAAGCGATCTCAAGGCATATGGAAGGCTAGGAGACAAGTGAGTCGGATCCATGTCAAGGAAAACTCCAAAAGGATTTGTATTTTGTACACATCCCAATGTACGCGGTTTTAGGGGTCAAACCCACGTATATATGTGATAAGGGGTTTAAAAGTCGCGTATAGCAATTTTCACATGTTTTTAGGGATGGTCTAGGAAACATCAAAGGACAAAAAATGGTCCAAGGGGTCTAATGAGTCTACAGAGGGACAAAGGAAGGCCATACAAGTGTGATTCACCTTGTGTGGTAAAATAAGCTATAACAGATGCCCCCTAATGTGTGAGGTCAGAGGGGTCATACGATGGCTGAAATACGTTATAAGTCCATCCTAGAAGTGGAGTGATGAAGAATCCCAAATGGAATACCAGAAACCCAATCACAATAGTACAATGATACAACTCTGCACATAACTGCAAATACATATAGTAGTCATGGATACATAAGAGTACAATGGCCATGAATAGGCATGATACAAAATATGACATAAGTGGTCATTTCCACGTATATTATACATAAATCAGAATCTCCATGATGAATATATACAAAGGATCATGATCTCCATAATGGTTGAAGATATACAATGGATCAAGATATCCATACTAGTTGGAAATGTTTGACACATACTAGAATCAAGTCACAAGAGATGAAATCTCATGAACACTAGCACGATTAAGGAGGTAGCATATAAGAGATGCCACCAATCTGGAAGGTCTTCTACACAAACCGCTACGAGTACAAGTCCTACTATGTGAATAGAGGTGTCGAGGTCAAACATAGTAGTCCATCGTCTGATTACCGGTCATTGATGTATACCGTTAACAGATGCGAGATCACCCACCGAAAATGATAATGGGAATTAAGGTACTAGAGTGCAAACTAATAAGTGTGAATAAATGTGTTGAGGTCGAACACTTGAGAGGATCCATCGATCAGGGGACATTGATGTATTTCCAAAAACTGTTGATGGAAAAAGAACCTGCCACTGATGACTGCAAGTCTCAAGGCACTCAAAAATGACTCTAGATTCCAATCCCAGAATAAATGATCTGAAGTCGATGGGATGAAATCCGTTGGAAGGAGGGAATTAAGGCATCCCCCATCATCCAAAACGAGGTACTCAGCCAATCTGTATAATGTGGAAGGACTCGATCATAAGGTGCATGAACCAGTAACTGTACATGGAATGGCCGACATGCAAAGTCAATATAACTAAGGAATGGCTGACTCAGGTTTCAACTTCCTTCGAACAAGAGCATAACGGTGAATGGTGACTGAATAAAGGTAGCATAGACTCGATATAAAAAACTGGGACATCTCTGCGACACAGGAGGCATTGAAAGAGGCTCCATGGGGACTGGAAGCTTAACCATTCATTGGAGATAAACTCAGATAAACAAGTACATCTCCTAAATTCAAACTATAAACCCAACCAACATATGTGATATACAGTTCTCTATTCAAAGGCGACACGACTCGATAGCTTCCAATAGATAACATCTTTCCTTGTATGGCTTTTTGGTTTTTTAATTTTTTTTGGACTTTTTCAAATATTTAAAAATCTTGAAAAAGAATAAAACTGCTTTATAGTTATAGACTAGGAGGAGACGAGTGTCATAATGGGAAAACAAAATAGTTTCAAGTAGTGGAACATACCTATGCTCAATGCAAGGATACATGTGTAGCATAGCGACACTCGGGGGAAAGTCCCCTCTTGGTAAAAATAGGGAATCAAGCTGCAAAGGATATATAAAATGGATCTGCATGGCTAGACATGAGATAATCTCATGCTATATGGCTGAAACTCAATGTCAGGGAAGCCGGCGTAAGGCTCAATAAGGTAGGAAAATCTCATGATAATGCAATTACAACTTGACATAAGGGAGTCCTGAGGGAAATAGGCCAGCAAAATATCAAGAGGAGTATGAGGCTCTTGCAAAATGTCATGGCAATACTATACAATGGACTCCCACACCCTAAGGGACAAAATGTTGGCATGGGCACCAAATGCAAATAGGGCGCTAACTAGGGTACCCATGTAAGGTCAATATCTACCATTCACATAATGCCACTTCTAAAACATCAAGAAGGTTCTGTGACATAATAGAATGGGTTCGTACCTAAGGCTATAATGAAATAGTCATAAGGTCATGCAAAATGAAAACGATGATCAAGCCTAACCTATATGCTAGTTTAGACATGATACCTAAAATTGGCACAAATGGGTCAATCCAATGGCTGAAACGACGCTAAAAAAGGTCTCCTACATCATAAATTAGTCCAAAAATGGTCCAAAAGGATTAGAAATGGTCCAAACTATATAAAAGGGGGTAAAAATTTTGAAAAATTTGAAAAAATTCTATAAATAGTAAAAAATTCAAAACATTATATAACATTTGAAATTTTTAACTAATTGAGCTCAGAACTTCCACAGTGAATTCCAAGAGATCTAGCCGGCAGAATCCACTACCATTTTTTCCAGGTACTTACCCATGCTCTACTCTTTCATTTTGATGCAAATTTGATCAATTTCCATGGTGTATTTAGGATTCAAGGCCCATCTTAAATGCACACCATGGCCCACACGAAAATCGAGGGTTTTTTCATGTATAGGGCTAGATATATGCAGAAAGTGCCCTCAAAGTCGTGTACATACGCGGTTGTTTAGAAAACAATCGCGTATGCGGCCACGCTCAATGATTTTTAAGTGTTCTAATGGATCAAACTCAAATTTTATGTGTAGGATGGTCCTATAATGGAGAGAACGTGAACATGGTGATGTAGAAGAGGCAGTAAGGGAAGATCTAATGGCTCAACAAGCGTTACGTGCATGCAGGATTTACAAATTTTGGTGTCTTGGTGGCTTAAGAGCCAAACCAATACTGTTGCAGATGTTAGCGGACTACTGGAATCCAGACTCAGAGCCATTCTAGATAGACGGGATGTCCCTCACCATAGAAGTGGAGGACATATATTTTATTACTGAACTTTCCCGACAGGGGGAAGTTGTGAACCTACACTCTCGCAAGCCCAGAAGTGGCCTGACTATAGATGAGTACATTGCAGTGTACTACTATCCGGACATGGAGAAGGTGCAGATTCAGATCCTAACTAATTCCATATAGGTGCTGGGCCTAAAGGCCATCCTACTGACACTGGGCAGGATAGCAGGCTTAGCTTCACTCCACCAGGCCTCGTGGCCTCTGATGTTCTATGCAGTGGAGTGCATGAGACCCACTGTGTATGATTGGAGCACTACGCTACTGGGAAACATGAAACACCAGCTCAATTAGTGCAAGATGGGTAGAGTGCAAAACTTCGGTTTCAGTAGCATACTAAGCATGTTTTTATTTGAGCATGTTCTGGGATTGAGCCCTAGAGTTGATGTTCCTCTACATGGGGTTCGAGATCCATCCCAACGGTGTTGGGCAGATGTGATGCGCAGACTAGGTGGAGGTAGGGTGTCCAACCCCTATCTAGCTGATTTCTTTCCATGGTGGTGATGATAGATAGTTTCCATCGATGACTACCCCTATGGAGGGATAGATTTTCGGGGAGACCCGGACATGCCACTACCACCAGGATCGGCATACAGTGACATTGGTAATGAATATCGACCCTCTTTTCAAAAATTTTGAGTTATTTAATTTTTTTTGTGTTTTCTGATTATGTGGAATCAAAAAGACATGTTTTTGGGTGATAATACGTAGTGACATATACCATATGCATGTAGATGTGGGACCACGATGGCCTGAAGGATTCCCTCGTCATAGATGGAGGGGAAGAGGAGATGATATCATGGGTGTGGATGCGGAGCGGATGCTCCAAAGCATTCATACCAAATTCGTGAGATTGACACATAGAGTACCCATGGCACAAGTCGAGAACTTTCCTGAGGCCATGTAGTGCCAGGTGGTGGGTGCAGCTATTTTGACGGCTAGCTAGAGCCGTAGTGACGTTCCATGATCACAACCCCCCTCCTCCTCCACAGGCTTACATACCTGGGAGTGATACATTTTTCACTACCGTGTATTTATATTTTGGTGGCTCGAGAGCTCCATTTTTGTATTATGACACTATGTATTACCACATTTTGGATGTTTATAAAATTTTTTATGATGATCGATTTATTTATTTACATGTGTAAAAATTTATGTTTGTGATGAGCTTATTGTGTATGAAACAAATGCCAATCTAACACGTAGTTAGCATATGAGTCAGCAACTAGATTCTTAATTATTGGAACATATATCTATGTTATATTGTCAAATTGTCATTCTAACAATATCACATGTAAAAATCTTCTTAATAATGTCGGATCTCTAACATGGTACAAACCATTAAGCTGTGACACTACTAAATCCGAATCAAGTCGTACCTCAAGAGAGATAACACCATGTGAAATGGCATCCTGTAGAAGTTCAATAATGGCACTATACTCAGCAACATTGTTCAAAGATGGCCGTAAACATACACCTCCTGAAGACAATACCTAGCCCATAGGAGTATAAATCACCCAAGTAGCAGAGGCTGAGTGTTGAGTGTGATGGCTCGCACCATCCGTGAATCCTATGAAGGTGGAAGATTCCATTAACATATGCCAAAAGAAATGGAAACTAATCACAAACCTGATCACCATAAGAAAAAGACCTACCTATGCAAAACTGTACAATAATATACAATAACCAGCCTTGGTTGAAAATCATGCATAGTACTTTTTGAAATAAAGCCCATTTCTAGGCTCCACCAAGGTTGTTCCCTCATAATCCACTAACTCATAAGCGCCCTTCTCTAACACATGTTTAACGATGTAAGGACCATGCCACATGGGGTTAAAATTTTCTACCCCCAAGGGTTATTTTGGTTGATCCCAAAAAAGGACCAAGTCTCCCTCACTAAACCTCCTTGGATAGACAAACTTATTGTACTGGTCCTTAACGCGACACTTATTCACTTCTAGAGCCACCAATGCATCTCAACGCTGCTCATCAAGTTGCTCTAGGTGGACCAAATTCTCCTCCAACAGGGAAGTGTCTGGTAAGAGCTCTATCGCTAGCTTCAATGAAGGAATCTTGCACTCAACCGGCAATACCAACTCCACTCCATGTACAAGCTGATATGGAGAAAAACCCGTGGTAGTCTTAATAGTGATTCTATAAGCCCCCAAAGCAGGATATAACATGATGTGCCAATTCATCTTGCCTTGTGCGATGGTTCATTGGGGAATAGATTTGAGTGATTTGTTCACTACTTCTACCTATCCATTCACTTGAGGGTAGTAAGAGGAGGAATTATTTTGCTTATACCCTAACTTTGATGCCAACTCTTCCATCATACGATTCTGAAAGTGCGAGCCATGGTCAGTGACAAGCTCTTTCAAAATATTGAACTAAGTAATAATTTGGTTGAATACAGAGTGTGCGGCTTGTTAGCACTAAATTTATTTTTGTCGGAATTGGTCTTATTGCCTTCAAAATTTTAAGTTTTCATGGGTGATTGAGTTGGTTTCCAAAGTTTTCTCATTAAGCTATTTCCAAGTTGGCAAAGAAGAGAAGTTAAAGGAATTTTAGGTAAAAAGAGAAATAAATTTTTCACAAGTGGGGAAAAAAGTTTTATTAACTTTTGAATGAAATTTATAAAATGGGTTTTATAAACCTATTATTTTATTTATATTCAAACTTATATAGTTTTGGATATTTTTTCCAAAGTCAAAAAGCAGCCTCTTATTCACCAAACCAAGTCTTAATGAAGGTTTAAGTGCTAAACAAGATTTATTACCTTTCTTAAGGTATAATAAAACCACTAGCACATATAATAATCCAATGGCTAATGTAAAAAGTGAAAAATCATCAACGGGTACTAGTGTTTCCGGAGAGTAAAGTTGTGAGGTGGTTAAATTGGAAAGGTGGTAGCGGAATTTAAACCACGTTCCACGTGGTAACTTTTGGTGAATTCCACGAAGAAAAATGGTTTAAGAAAAACAACTCAGTGAAGGCTCCGAAATAGACCATTATGTAAAGTTGGCTTGGTTTTTAAAAAAAATATTTCATTTGTGTGCTACACGTGAAAGGAAGGAGACAGTCTGCCATATTTCCAACGTCAACTTTTACATGTTTACAGTCACAGGGAAAATAGTGAAGATAAAGAATCTGATCAAGGAGATGGAAATTGGTTTTAATAGAGAAAGAAAAGGGAATCCACCACTCAACAATGTAGAAGGGAAGCCCAAAAAGAACATCAGCCCAGAATTTTTGTAGAAATATATATAGTGAGAGAATTCGTGAAGGTATTGGTATGTGTTTAAAGTCTTACAAACATAATTTACAGTGGAGAGTGTGCCAAAGCTTGGGATTATTCAAGTGTTTGGAGACACTATTAACAAATATGGCTACCTTGATCAATCAATTCGTGGGATTTCTCTTACAGTATATGATCTTACAAGGATAGATGCTATATGTTCTTTATTTATGAATTACAGTTAAACAATTCAAGGATTAGAAGCAACATAGCATATTTTTTTTTTCTGAAAATGACTATTTTAGTCATTTTATTCAATGACCTTTTTCCAGAAAAAAAAAAGAATAATTTTCAAAAAATGAAGGAGGTTTTTCATGATAACATTGTGATATACAATAACCTCTCTCATTTTTTACCCAGGTGCTACATATTGGGAGAAGCAAAGTCATCTTCAGAGGGAAAATGTTCAGATGTCAAAATGACTGTTCTAGTCATAAAATTAAAATAATTGTTTACATCAAAGGAAGATGAATTTTGAGAAAGTGAGAGAGTATTTTATTCAAAACATATCTATCCACAATAATCTCTTTCATTTTTCACACAGGTGCTATGGTTTAGCAGCAACAAAGTCAGTTGTACATGCCATTTTTCATGTTTTCGAAAGGACTATTTCAGCCACCAAATTCAAAGAATTGTTTTGGACAAATGGAATTTAATTTGATGAAAATGAGAGAGGTTTTTATTCCTAAAAGGAATATAATAAAAAAACTCCTTCATTTTGTACACAGTGATCACAGGTTGGGAGAATTTAAAATATCTTCACAAGTCATTTTTCCAGAAATCTACAATTTTATTATTTGAGTCATCCACTTCAAATGAATATTTTGAGGATATTGAGATGATTTTGGAGAAATTAAGACATGGGTTGTGTTGGTAAAATGTCCAATTATAACAAACTCTCCCAGATTTCACATATCTATCACCATTAGAGATATGCATGAGAAACGTTGTTGTAACTGTTTCTATTTTTAGAGTTCAGTTAGGTTTTGAATTCAAAGTTAGGTAGAGGTTATTCTTATATAAATTAAAATGTAATTGATAGTTTTAGGGAGGATTTTCAAGAGAAGAGAGACTCTACATTGTAATGGGTTCACGTTTTTAGTAAATGAATGAAATTTGTAGAGGAGGAATGTAAAATCTTTTTCATGTCAGAGATTCTTGTGCCATCTTTTTCTTCAGTAAGTAATTTATTTATGTGACTGTTTATCCTGTTTTCCACTCCATTTTTTATTTGCTTTCATGTTTGAGCATTATTTTTTATGGGCTAGAATTCATCCTGCATTCTCTAGGTCCATTGTTCAAGCATTTTCAAAATATTTTCTTCTAAAGTCTTGCAGAATTCACCCTAGTTAGGTGCTCTGTTTGATGGAATGTCTCCCTTTGTCTACTAATCAACCTGCTAATACCTCAAGACTGAGAAAATGGTGCCTACCTTGCCTCTGAACATAAACCTTCAAAACCTTACCTCCTGCAACCTATTTCAGATCTGATTGTTGACTCCATTGCCTAATGGTCTCCTCCATGACTATCCTACCAAGTCTTTAAAACAAACTTGTCCTATTTGTCCCATCAGAAATATGACCTTCTGATTGTCTCTGATTGAATATATTGAGTATAAAAACTTTGTAAATAATGAGAGATCCCTCTTTGACTATATTAGTTTATAAATACATTCTAAAGTGGTTTTTGTTGTTACCTTGGGATCTACCTTTCACAACCTGGGTACATTCTGAGTGTTAACAAATTGGCGTCGCCGGGGAACGAAGGTTGAAATATTCCCTGGGTATAAACGACATACTTTCACATTTGACTATTGATGGTGAAGAATAGTCAGATATCAACAAGGTTGTGCATATTTCACTTGGTGACTCCATCTTTGAAGAATCCAGTTTTCATAATTCCTATGGCAACTCCACTGCCAAAAGATTGTAAAGTTTGAAGAGTTGATTTAGTATATTCATTTGTCGAGATGAGTTCTTTGTCTGCAAGGTATGCTCCTATGAATCATGCTCACATTCCTTGTTTTCTAAATTGAATACCTAAAGTGGATTGGCAAACAGATCTTCCAAAGTTTAAAGATCAAAAGAATGATGATGCTTCCCTTCATTTGATTAGATTTCATATGCATATACATAAGCTTGGAGTTAAATTGCATGAGGATTATTTAATGAAAATGTTCATGGCTACTTTAGAAGGAGATGCAAGGTCATGGTATGAAGGGTTGCCATCAGAAATTTTGTTTTACCTTACTAATTTGCATACAGTATTTCATGAATATTACAAAAACCAATACCCCTCCTTGTTGTTGGTTCAATATTGTTGTACGCATGTTAAAGGTTTCATTGACGATTTGGAAAACTTGTATAGTAATGATGAGTTAGTGGATGAAGATATTTTAGAAATTTTATATGAGAACCCATTTCAGAAAAAATAAATACAAATTAGCTGTCTTCACATTCAAGAAAAATTTCAGCAGTTAATAATTTCTTCCTCTACTGAAAGAGACATGAACCAAAACTCTGATTCAAGCAGCTACATTTCTTTTCCTGAAGTAGATGATAATTTTCAGCAGTCTTGTCAATCTTTGTGTGACCAAGAAGGAAGTTGGGATGGTTAATCAAACCCTTCTTCATATTATTCAACTTCTGAAGTTTTGTTTCAAGATGAGGCTGCTTATTCCCAATCAAAAAATTCATTTTTGCAGCAGCAATTTCCTCTAAATTCTAATTATTCTATGGGTGATTACATAAAGAGTTCTAATTCTACAAATTTTCAGTCTTACAGTCCCTCCACATATTTATTTTCTAAAAATACAATTAAAGAGAAATCAGCCCTTGGATTAGAATTGGAAAAAAGATATGAGCATGAAGATGATCAACATAGTGATGTGAAAGAAGAGGGTTATACTCTTGATGTTTTTTCTGATGATTGCGGTCAGCTTGTTAAAAATTATGTTAGTGATGGTTTTAAAGAAACTTTTAGTTTACTTATATATAATGAAAAGGAAGAGCAATCATGCGATCAATCTCGGTATGTGAAAGAACCAATAGTGTACAATAAACCAAGGGATCATAAAGAAGGAGATGAGAACTCTAAATGGGATGTTTCTTTAAATCTTTCCAATTCATAAACGTTTTGTCAAGAAGACATCTTTCTACTTAATATTGTTGAAGAAAAAAATGATATTCCTCTTGAAGTGTTTGAGAAGAATGGAGTTGTAAATGTATAAATATTAAATGAAGTTGCTGATATATCATTGAAAAACAATCATGATAATTTCTTTCAAAACTCTTTTAAAGATCGGTTTCAGAGTATGCAAGAAGAGTTACTTTTTGGACAACCTTGTCATGACAAACAAGTGATTGAGTATTTTGAAATTTGTCATGTTTTTTATGATCCAATAGCAGAGTACATGGATAAATTTTTCAGATGGAGTAGTTGGTTATATGTTTGCAGAAAGGACAAATTTTTCATCATAACCTATTGCTATTTTGTTCTTATGTTCTAATTTCGATCAAGTGTGAAGAAGAAATGGAGTTATTGGATAAATTACTTGATGGGCTTCATTGGAAGTCAGATTTTGCTTGATTGGGCATTTGTGCTTAGTTAAGTAGGATAGGTAGGCATGAATAACCTCGACATGGAGAGCATTTCTTTCAACAGTTTTCAATTTGGTTTCAGTTTCAAGTGCAAACCAGTTACAGGTTACAGGTTGACAGAGTGGGATTTCTTTGAAAAATGGCTTCAGTTGATGGTTTAGTTCAAAACAAGTTGAGGATTTCCGAGAAAAATTAAGAGAAGCCCAATTGATTTCGCACCTGGTCTACGGGGTTCTTTGCTACCTCACAGGGAGGATAGCATCCCTAGTTGGAGCTAGTTGTTAGCACTAAATTTATTTTTATCGAAATTGGTCTTATTGCCTTCAAAATTTTAAGTTTTCATGGGTGATTGAGTTGGTTTCCAAATTTTTCTCATTAAGCTATTTCCAAGTTGGAAAAGAAGAGAAGTTAAAGGAATTTTAGGTAAAAAGAGAAATAAATTTTTCACAAGTGGGGCAAAAAGTTTTATTAAATTTTAAATAAAGTTTATAAAATGGGTTTTATAAACCTATTATTTTATTTATATTCAAACTTATATAGTTTCTGATATTTTTTCCAAAGACAAAAAGCGGCCTCTTATTCACCAAACCAAGTCTTAATGAAGGTTTAAGCGCTAAACAAGATTGATTACCTTTCTTAAGTTATAATCAAACCACTAGCACATATAATAATCCAATGGCTAATGTAAAAAGTGAAAACTCATCAACGGGTGTTAGTGTTTCCGGAGAGTAAAGTTGGGAGGTGGTTAAATTGGGAAGGTGGTAGCGGAATTTAAACCACTTTCCACGTGGTAACTTTTGGTGAATTCCACGGAGAAAAATGGTTTAAGAAAAACAACTCAGTGAAGGCTCTGAAATAGACCATTATGTAAAGTTAGCTTGGTTTTTTTTTAAATTATTTCATTTGTGTGCTGCGCGCAAAAGGAAGGAGACAGTCTGCCATATTTCCAATGTCAACTTTTACATGTTTACAATCACAGGGAGAATAGTGAAGATAAAGAATCTGATCAAGGAGATGGAAGCCACCACTCAACAATGCAGAAGGGAAGCCCAAAAATAACATCAGCCCAGAAGTGTTGCAGAAATATATACAGTGAGAGCATTCGTGAAGGTATTGGTATGTGTTTAAAGTCTTACAAACAGAATTTACAGTGGAGAGTGTGTCAAATCTTGGTATTATTCAAGTGTTTGAAGACACTATTAACAAATATGGCTACCTTGATCAATCAATTCATGGGATTTCTAGTACAGTAGATGATCTTACAAGGATAGATGCTATATGTTCTTTATTTATGAATTATAGTTAAACAATTCAAGGTTTAGAAGCAACATAGCATATTTTTTTCTTCTTCTGAAAATGACTGTTTTAGTCATTTTATTCAACGACCTATTTCCAGAAGAAAAGAAGACAAATTTTCAAAAACTGAAAGATTTTTTTCATCATAACATTGTGATATACAATAACCTCTCTTAGTTTTTACCCAGGTGCTACATATTGGGAGCAGAAAAGTCATCTTCAGAGGGAAAATGTTCAGATGTCAAAATGACTGTTCTAGTCATCAAATTAAAATAATTGTTTACATCAAAGGAAGATGAATTTTGAGAAAGTAATAGAGGATTTTATTCAAAAAATATCTATCCACAATAACCTCTTTCAATTTTCACACAGGTGCTATGGTTTAGCACCAACAAAGTCAGTTGTACAGGTCGTTTTTCATGTTTTCCAAAGGACTATTTCAACCATCAAATTCAAAGAATTGTTTTGGACAAATGGAATTTAATTTAACAAAAAAGAGAGAATTTTTTATTCCTAAGAGGACTATAATAAAAAACCTCCTTCATTTTTTACACAGTAATCACAGGTTGGGAGAATTTAAAATATCTTCACAAGTCATTTTTCCAGAAATCTACAATGTTATTATTTGAGTCATCAACTTTAAAGGAATATTTCAAGGATATTGAGATGATTTTGGAGAAATGAATACATGAGTTTTATTGGGAACATGTCCAATTATAAAAACCTCTCCCAGATTTCACACAGCTGTCACCATTAGAGATATGCATGAGAAACGTTGTTGTAACTGTTTCTATTTTTAGAGTTTAGTTAGGTTTTGAATTCAAATTTAGGTAGAGGTTATTCTTATATAAATTAAAATGTAATTGATAGTTTTAGGGAGTATTTTCAAAAGTGGAGAGACTCTACATTGTAATGGCTTCATGTTTTCAGTAAATGAATGAAATTTGCAGAGGAAAAATGTAAAATCTTTTTCATGTCAGAGATTCTTGTGCCATCTTTTTCTTCAATAAGTAATTTATTTATGTGACTATTTATCCTATTTTCCACCCCGTTTTGTATCATGCTTGAGCATTAGTTTTTATGGGCTAGAATTCATCCTGCATGCTCTAGGTCCATTGTTCAAGCATTTTCAAAATATTTTATTCTAAAGTCTTGCAGAATTCACCCTAGTTAGGTGCTCTATTTGATGGAATGTCTCCCTTTATCTACTAATGAACCTGCTAATACCTCAAGACTGAGGAAATGGTGCCTACCTTGCCTCTAATCATAAACCTTCAAAACCTTACCTCCTGCAACCTATTTCAAATCTGATTGTTGACTCCATTGCCCAATGGTCTCCTCCATGACTGTCCTCCAAAGTATTTAAAACAAACTTGTCCTATTTGTCCCATTAGAAATCTAACCTTCTGATTGTCTCTAATTGAATATCTTGAGTATAAAAACTTTGTAAATAGTGAGATATCCCTCTTTGACTGTATTAGGTCAGAAATACATTCTAAAGTGGTTTTTGCTGTTACCTTGGGATCTACCTTTCACAACCTAGGTACATTCTGAGTGTTAAAATGGCTGTCTCACCGTTGGATTTAACTATAGGCATAGCCTCAGCCCATTTTGTGAAGTAGTCAACAGCCACTATTATATGATGATGCCCCCCAGCTGAAGCTGGGTTGCAATCCATAAAATCAATCCCCCATTTAGTGAAGGGACCAGCGGTGACGATGGGATGTAATGGGGCAGGTCACGAACGTATATGCCATGCAAACACCTGGCAAGGGTGGCACTTCTTGACCGCATCTACACAATCTTTAAACATCGATGACTAGAAATAACCTGCTCTCAAGATGTTTTGGGCTATAGAAATCCCAGAGAAATGACCACCACACACCCCTTCATGGAAATCATTCAACACAAGCTCATCCTCCTCATGAGTTAAACAATGATGTAAAATGGAATCTACCCGACGGCGGTACAAAGTGTTATCCACTATGAGGTAATTCTTGGATATGTGACATAATCATCGTCGTTCATATCATGAGAGGTGAGTAGGGACCTTCAATGTTTGTAAATATATAATAATATCCCCATACCATGGGTTTAAAGTTGATATTAAGAAGATGTGCTCATCAATAAACGTATCTTCACAAACCAACTCCTCGGCTTCGCTTGGGAAATCCGATATAAGCTCCGCAAAAATTAACGATTTCTTCGATTTTGTCGAAACAAACTCGAGATCGAATTCTTGCAAGATGAAAATCCATTTATTATACTTTCCCCCAATTATCCTTTGAGTGAGGATGAATTGAAACGGATTGACATGGGACACAACCAAGGTTTGGTGAGGGAGAATATAATGTCTCAACCATTTACTGCATGTACGATAGCTAAGGCAAGCTTCTCAACATGGGAATAAAGGATCTCTACATCAATAATATTCCGACTTAGATATTATATGACATGCTCTTGGAGCTCCTCATCCTCTTGAACCAAAACCATACCAATCATCTCCATGGACGTGGCCACATAAAGTAGAAAATCATAGCTATAGTCTGGGGGACTAATCATCGGGGCTGATGCTAGGGCTCGCTTGAGTGCATCAAAGGACTCTTGGGCTCACTCATCCCAACAAAAGGTGGTGTCCTTATTCAAAAGACGCATAAATCCTCTATTCAAATTGGCAAAATTGACAACGAATCTCCATAAGAAGTTTTCCATGCCTTGTAAACATTGAATATGTCTAATGTTTTTCGGGGGAGACAACTGAAGTATTGCCTCAACCTTCAAAGGGTCGACTCTTATACCCTCTTTGGAAACGATGAATCCTAATAAGTGACCAGACTTCACACAAAAGATGCACTTGTGAGGATTTAACCTGACCAAATAATGGCGGCACCTTTCGAATACTAATCTCAAATGATAGGAATGACGCATTCTCATATGAGAATGAGCAGCAAGGTCATCCAAAAACACTTTGATAATCGATTTGAGATCATGGAAGATCAAGGTCATTGCCCACTTAAAAGTAGATCTAGCATTCTTAAAGCCAAAAGGCATTTTTCGATATGCAAAGGTTCCCGAAGGAAAATAAAATGCAGTCTTATGTTGGTCCTCAGGTTTAATTTGTATCTGATTGTATCCGAAAAATTCGTCCATACAAGAAAATACATCACTACCCGCACATTCATCCAATATTTGATATATAAATGGTGTGGGGAAATTATCTTTAGGATAGGCACGATTCAAGTCATGGAAATTAGTACATATGCAGATTGCTTCCTGCTTCTTATCAACTAGAATGGGGTTTGAAACCCACTCTGTCAAGGGAATGGGATAGATAAAACTGGCTTTCAACAGTTTCTCTATCTCTGCCTTAATCGCGGGTGCTTTCCTAGGATTCACTGCACGCAAGCATTGTCAAATAGGATTAGCATTTGGATAAGTTTTAATCTCATGTTCAACAATGCAAGGGTCGATACCTGGCATTTCATTGTAAGACTAAGAAAATATATCACAAAATTCTTTAAACATCTTGGTGTATTCTTGAATCTCAGCATGGGAACATTCTTCCCCAATATAGACATTCTATATCCTGCCAGGATTGCTAGAGATATTGATAGGAATGGTAGGAGATATATTCGCCATGTTCCCATCAGCCATTAGACCAGGAGAGCTTAATGGAACCATGGGACTACCAATTCTCTCACTGAGAACCTCCTTAAAGTCCTCATGCTCCAAGAATTCAAGCTCGGGAAGAAAATAAGATTTATGATGCAACTCTTCCCAAGGTGGCTCAACCCCTAACATGGCCTCAATAATTGCTTTGTCTAAAGGAAAAACACTATCAAGGAAGTCATGCGCATGAGAAGACTAAACTTCCCATGCAGGCAGCACATATGGGTCCTCCTCCTCTGTCCATGAAGAGGAAGGAATAGGATTTGCAACACACCCAATATTAGCTTGATAAGCTACCATAGTTGTAGGAAATGACACATCCATCATGATGGGCTCACTCGAAGTATTTGGTGTAGGAAGAATCCAAGTATCTTCCATATGACTCGTGCGAAAAGACATCGATCTCACAGATTTTGAAGCCTCACCGGAACTAGACCCTATCATAAGGATAGTTGCAGGGAAACTAAAGCTTCCCATAAGCAATGGATACATACCCACACCCACACTCCCATTTGCTGGCTGAGAGGGCTCTACAATCGAGATCGAAGCTCCCGAAGATGCGGTAGTCAACGAATTCTTGAATGACTATATTCCCATTAAATGGAAATCATACAACACGAAATAGTGAAGAAGCTATGGCTTGCATACTATACATCCAATTCCTACCCAACAAGAGATTGTAGTCAAGGGGTGCATCAACCACCTCGGCCTCTATCGCAATGGTCTTCCCTCCCAAATGAACCTTAAGGGAAGGAAGGATCTCGTGCATCCTAAACAATCTCCCATCAAACGCAGTCAACATGGCAGTGGATTTAGACAACTCAGGGGAACCTAAACCCTTCCAACACAATAAATACATCATAGAAGCAGCAGCGCCTTCGTCAATCATAGTGCACTTGACAGTCATGTTAAGACATTCTACATGAATTAAAAGAGACACATAGTAAGGCAAGCGAGGCTGAAGTCCTGCAGTTTCAAAATTAATCATGGAGGAAGAATTATCATCATTCACACCAAGGGAAGAAAGCAAAGACTTCCTTTGCGAATGACAACTCTAAAGTACTTCTACTACAGACATCACATAAGGAGTGTGTCCCAAATCCTCGACAACAGAATAGTTTTGGGCGGCTCGGGCATTAGGATTGTGCCTCAAACTCTTAAGAACTCCCTTAGGAATGCAAGGTGCAACTTCAGGTTTATCCACAGGTTCTTCAATATGCAAAGGAGTCCATGGTGGATCAGATCCCGTTCCTGGGTTGGGTTATGATGAACCATAGTCCTTCGCATGGGTCACAACCTTCATAGCATGCACCATGTTAATGCAACCATGACCACTACCCTTCGGCAGATATTGATCACCACTAGACTAATCATTGTTGGGTACTGGGGTAGACCCAGGTTCTTATGCTTTTATCTTTGCACCAACAAACAGACCCATAGTGTTGGCCCTTTCGGCAACAACCTGCGAATAGGTTGCAGTCTCCCCCGAAACAGCTATGGGTGTCGTAGAATCAGGTTTCTGTAGGAAAAATAGGGATATTACTATACCTTTAGCCTTAACAAAGAATAATCATGCAATACAGAGCTTCGACATTCACTTAAATAGCTTCGTAGTTTAGATAAAAGGACAGTTTCTTGCTTAACCCTTAACTGGGAATTCACAGCGAAGTTAATACTTAGAAATTTATCTTACTTTATCATTCATCCACTTATCAAATGCATAAAAACATAACAGAAACAAAATAAAAAGAACCACCACAACACAAGATATACGTGGTTCACCCCCAGGGTAGGGGCTACGTCCACAAAACTGCATTTATATTCAACAATTTACAAACAACACAGTTCTGATCTGCGCACTCAGTTGTAGATCTTCTCAACAGCCCAAAATTGCACACTTAGTTGTAGAACATTTCTTCCAAAACCCTCTGCACACTCAGCTGCAGAGGTCATCCCCACACTCAGCTGGGACTTAACCTTAAACCCAAAAATAGACCTTAGCTTCTTCGCATCACATTATCATCATAACACAAAAGATTTCTTTTTACTCCTTTACATAAGTGCCTATTTATACAAGTGCACTATTACAATACCATGGGCTTAAACCATGGGTACCCAAAAACCATGGGACATTTACAAAAGGAGGGGCTTTGACCCAACCCTGAATCCCCTGAGACTATTTTGGACCGCAACTCCACTTACAAGCTTCGCACCAAAACCATGGAGTTGCCAAAATTAAGGACCTTCAAGGTGCAAACCCCAACAGGCCCCTAAGACTCACTAGTGTCTCGTCCCGGGACACTCTGCTGCTTTTTGGGTGCAATAATCTTGTTGGTGAAGATAGTAAACTACTTGTTGAGGCTACATATGATATCTTCAGTTGCTTTCTCTTTCTCCACTATCTCCTGCAATGCTACTACAGATGCTTCGTTGGCCTTTTCCTATGCAAACGCATCATACTCCTTCAAGACTTTGAGCTGGTTTTCCATAGCAGTGCTCAACTCCAAGGCCTCGTTAATGAGGGGCTGCACATATCTCATTAGCAGTGTTTCTTTTCTTCTACAAGACTCAATTTCTTGCTAGAGCTCATTACTATGCTTTACCTTAAGCATCTTCTGCATAGAAGGCAATGTCTTAATTTCTGCTTTTATTGCATCCACCTCTGTCTGTTGCTACTTGATGGATTCTTGCAACTTTTGTACTTCTAGGTTTTCCTGCAAGTTTTTCCAAGCCTCGACACTTTCGTCTAGCAGCTTTGATGCACTACTCACAAGATCTGAGATCTCCGTTGCTGAGGTCTGAATATCTCTGAGACACTATTCCCTGACCTATGGTGGACTCTTAGGAATGAGGCGAAGCTAAAGCTCCGCAATTTGGGCCTCATGTTATGCTTTCATCTTCTCTATCTAGCTTCAAGATTGTTGTGCATAGTCTTTCAGCTTTACTATTCTTTGCTCTGTTTCTTCTTCATCCTGCATGTCGAAGTCAGGGAGACTTCGACACGCCTTATCCAACACTCGCGCTAGTGTAGCCTGCTTGTTTTCTGCTTCCCTCTTCTTTTGCTCAGCTTCTTTCAACTGTGCTGTGAGGCTCTCACTCTGATTCATGGTATTCTCTAACTGCATGTGTGTGTAGCTGTCTCGTTCCTGGATCTCCTTCATGAGTGCCAATTGACAAAAATGTAGCTCCAACATAGAAAACTTAGTGTAATCTATCTCAACTATCATGCTCATCTGCGATCGGGATGCTGTGTTAGGTATTATAAGAGCTGTACTTGGTACTTGTCCTCGGTTGTTTCTGGCTGGCCATTGTCTAGTATCTGGCTGCGCGCCTACTGGGGCACTGCTTGCTATAGCGCCAGTTGCTGTTCTTTCCAATAACGCCTTAAGTTCTGTAATTTGCTGTACTACGCCAGCGAGCACATCAAGATGTTTAGCTTTAAACTTTTCCCATTTGCTGCATAATACCTCTATAGACTTCATCAAAGCCTGATCAAGCTCGTCAATCATCAAAGTGGGCTCTTCGACAATATTATTTCCCTTCGATGCCTTAGTTTTCTTTTTGGGATGAGGCTTAGTAACTTCCTCCACTTCAGGGGACTTGCGCTTATCTAGACGATTAGGTTCTGAAATGGTCTTGAATGATTCTTCTTCTTCTTCATCAGCTCCGTCATCTCTACCATGGTCACCTTCGCTTTGTTGTGACTCATATTTTTCTTTTCTCTCTTCTAGTGGGTCATTCTGCTATGGCTGACTAGGACCTGCACCCACATCTGTTACGGGAGGGACTCTTATGTTGGGCTTTGTTCCTGCCTCCTTCATCCATTCAGCTGGCCACTATTGAACTACTACGAGGATGTCTTCCTGGTTCACCATGTATGGTAACTTCCACCATGTATGTTTGTTATCTGCACGGGCCTGGATGAAGACATTATGCATATCAGGCTTGAATTTGGCCACTCCAGTATACTGAGAAAATAGGTCATTACTGAGCCATGGTTTTTTCGGGGTCTCATATGTAATATTCATCAAATAGAAGGAAAACACCTAGTTCTTCATCTACTGTAAGGCTTTATCCTATGAAACCCAAAGAGATGCATACCTTGCTACGCTAGGCATCTCCGGAGGCACATCAACAAACTGTGCCTCAGTAGATTCTCTCCATCCTACCAGTGTAATAAGCACTAACAACCATGAATAATGAAAGGCTCTACCTTTCTCCTGTGCATCGTGAAAATTTGCAAGGAATTCTCTGGGAATGTACTCTGTCCACTTGTAACTGTATCCTTCAGCACAGTTTGCAGCAATATTGACAATCATGGTAGGTACTTCATTAGGTCTGCACTATCTCATTAATTTGCATGCTAGGAGCTCAGCGGCGAAGTGAATGTTCCGGTGCCAAATAGTCAATGTTTTATACCCTCGATTTCCTTTTGTCAAACCGAAGCGGTCCTTCATGTGCTGCGCCAGCTTCGTATCTTCATGCTTTCCAACAAATTCAATCCTAGGATCAGGCCCTTCCTTCAGCAAGCCTGTAATCCTATGAATCAGCTCTCCATTAATAGAAATTCTATGGTTTCCTATCCATAGGTTCCCATCATGCACCAACACCAATAACTGCTTGACCACCACGGTAACCTGCGGGTTGCGAACAAAGTGAGGGACATTCAGCATCTTCAAGAAGCTAGCTTGCTCCAAGCCAGCAGCCCACTATTTTACTTCAAGTAACGTCGTTCCAACCTCTGGATAATGGATGAAGTGCAAGTATTTCCCAAGTGTGAACTATGGAAACTTCTCATGATCATTCGTATCATGGTCTGCGTACTTGAGCCGATCTAATATTCCTGTCATCGTTCCGACCAACTTCACACCCTGTGGCAACGAAGGGGTGAGTAACGAGAACTTGATCATTCGCCGAGGTGGCTGAACTCCTGGTCAAATAGGCAGGAGATATGGCGGATTTTGCGATGCAACGTTCTCATCCTCACTGAAGTCTTCGAAATCTTTAGGTGGAAGCTCTACCGAACCAAGAGGATTCATCTGAATCACGGGATCCTTCGGTGTCTTTCCTGATGGTTGGTGCCTTTCTTCGTTTTGCTTAGAGAGAACTTTTTCCTTAAACTTCTTTCTGGTAGATCGTGTCTGCATCAGTTGATTTGGCACTAAGGAAGTCTCTTTGTGAGGTGCAGATGCAGGTGGGTTCCTCATAAAGTTCTGCAGACCCCTCTTTCTGAATTCTCTCAACAATTGCTGGACTTCGCGATTAGCTGACATGGACTCAACTGTGAAACTCAAGAAAATGCATAATGCAAAATTCGTAGGCCTGGGTGTCTTCTTATAGAATCCAACGACCAAATCTGCCATAACTGTGCATTAAAGACACCAAATCTAACCGAGCGGTGGTAGATCTTGTCCAAACGGCGCTAGATTTCCCAAATACGGCTGTGGATTCGACCAAAATCTCATCATTACAGGAAATTAATGCAGTTAACGTACCGGCGCCGCTAAATCTGATTTTTTCCAATGGTCATATTTTAAGCTTCGACACACCTTTCTTCTTCAGCATAACCACTAACTTCAGCTTCGCCATAATAAGGACCTTCGATACATCCTGACACAAGCTTCAACAAAACTTCGAACTTCGACCCACGAGATAATTTCTTCCACAACCTTCGACACTTCGTAAATTTTCCAACAATCTGCCGAAGCTCTCTGAGAACAACTTCATTATAGTCTAGTACCCAATTTCAACTGTTCTTGGTACTTAGACTCTTCTTCTTGCTATTACTTCTAATCAGGGGGTACATGCCCGTCCCTGTACTTCTTTAATCTAATTCCATTCACCATTGAAGGAAAACTTTCTCCATTCAATTTAACTAACTAAACTGCATCACCATCGGTAACTTTCTGAACTATGTATGGTCCTTTCCAAAGTGTCTTGAACTTACCTGGGAACTTCATGAATTTACTGTCTTACAAGAGCACAAGATCACCATTCTGAAAATGCTTCTTCTTAATGTGTCTATCATGCCATGCTTTTTCTCTAGCTTTCTGTACTTACTGCTGGAAACCTGCAGTGAATCTGTCTTCTTCTAGTTCCAGTATCTTCGCCAGCCTTTCATTCAACATGGATGGATCAACCATCTCTGTGAAGGTAGATATTCTGAGGCTAGGAACAATTTACTCCATGGGCATAATTGCTTCCTGTCCATATACCAACCTAAAAGGTGTGTGGCCTGTCAACTTCTTGCAAGTGATTCTATAAGCCCATAATAATGCTGGAATTCTAAGATCCCAATCATTTCTGTTAACATTGCAAACCTTCGTCAGAGCGTGCTCAAGAATCTTGTTAAAGGCTTTGACAGTTCCATTTGCTTGAGGATGGTAGGCAGTACTCTTCTGATGATATACTTGAAATTCTTTGGTCAATGCTTTAATAGTCTTATTCAAAAAATGTGATCCTTGATCATTCATAAGAATTCTAGGACACCCAAACCTCGATAAGATATTATCGAATATGAACTTTGCAGCTGTATCAGTGCTACAATCCTTGACTAGTTGAACTTCGGCCCAACGAGTAAGGTAATCAGTTGCTGTAATAATGTATCTTGCTCCAGATTTCTTTGCAGGGGGATTGATTGGTCGCACAAAATCAATAGCCCACTTGTCAAAGGATTGTAAAGTTACCTATGGTACCAGAGGCATCTCATCCCTCCTGGATGGTTTTCCTGTCCTTTGACAAATATCACAGCTGTGGCAATAGTCTCTTGCATCCTTATGAATCGTAGGCCATAATCCAGCTGTCAGAATCTTTTGTGCCGTAGCTTTTCTTGCATAATGACCTCCTCCTGCTCCAGAATGTGCCTCAGCCAAGATCAATGGCTTTTCATGCTCCAGGACACATCTGCACAGTATGTCATCGGGTCCCATCTTATATAGTTGTCCTGCTATCAAGGTAAATGTTAACACCCAAAAATGGTTAACTACCTCATCTACCCCATTACATGGCTCATTTGTCCACTTTCCTACCATATCTCCATCAAAAACCCATAAAACCATCTAAAAGGTCACCAAGAAAGCATAAAATGCCTCCAAAAGGCTATAAAATCCTTTTTTCCTCCAAAAATATCCAAAAAGGAATAAAAAATATAAAATAACGAGGAAAAAAGAAGAAACCCTAATAGCTGAAACCCTAAAACAACTAAAACCCTAAAAAGCTGACCTAAACATGGTTTTATAAATAAGTGATGGAGACCCATTATTCCATATCCATTATCATAAGCATCCTGCCTCTGCCGAAATTATTCTCGAAACCCTAGCTTACCATCAAGCTACTTTCACCATTGAGAACTCTTTTGGCCCATTTCCACCACCGGAGAAGGAGAAGAAGCAGCTTGGAGCTCGAAGCCACCGACATCGGACCAGCGCAACGGACTCCACCAACCTCCTCATTGGAGGTAACATCAATAAAAATCATTATTCATTCCTTTACAGTTTTTGCTCCATGTTATTTGCTTTTTACTGCTTTAGCTTCAAGAACGTATTTAGATTAGTATTTATTTCAGTTTATCTTTATTTAATTCATACACATCATTGAACTGCTACTAAGGATTCCAGATTCCTTAGTAGGTGCTCATCAGCACAAGCTAGGGTGAAAACCCTAGCTACAGTTTTGGCGACTCCGCTGTCTTTTTTAATTTTATTTTTCTGTACTGTACGTTCGGCTGTCGTTTTCGGCCGCCGGAAACCGCACTTTTTTCTTCCGCAGCCGCGGCCCGACCGCGCATTTCAGGCCCTAACCTACGACCAGCCCGCCGCTGTCAGCCATTTTCCTGCGTCCTGGACGCGTTTTTGAACTTTTCCAGTTGCGCCCCGACCGCGTTTTTTCAGCCCACAGTCACGATCCGACCGCGCCTGTTCATTACACAGTCGTGCTCCGACCGCCGCTGTCAGCTAGAACCCCGCGACCTAGACCGCGCATGTTTCCTTTAAACCTACGATCCGCGCGCGACTGTTGCCTTCAAACCCGCGGTCCGACCGCGCGAGTCCTCCCCATACCCGCGGTCCGCGAACTGTTTTTTGCCCTTCTTTCCGCGCCGAAACCCAACCACTTTGCTTCCATTTTTCCTGCACTTCCACAGCCACCTGTTCCACTTGCAGCCCTACAGCCATTTCTGTCCCTTGTTTACAGAATTGTTTAGCAAATTTTTAGCATTATTTATTTCAAAAAATAAAAAAAATAAAAAATTTCGCATGGTAAAAGTTTTTACAGTTTTTCATACATTACTATTGTTATTGAGTAACTATTTTGGATTCACAACCTCACATGCACACAATCTATCCCCTAATTCAAGTGAGACCTAAAATCTACTTAACTCAACCAACACTATAACCTCATTTGAGGAACACAAAAGAATCTTGTAGTTAGGTAGGATCGGGGGGATAGGCTTCCAATAACACCCCTCGGTTATTTACACGTGAGACATAGTTGTTATCCATTAGGGAACCAAAATACCTTAGTATTTTTTGACACGGTCACCACCGGTTTATCAGAGGGCCTCTCCCTTAGGAGGGTTGAAGTCGTGAGATTGGTTCCGGAAGTTTGAGTGGAATACCGAAATCCATTCAGTAACTGAAGGGCTACCTTTCGCAGTTCTCGGAATATCCCTGTATAGGGAATATTGCGGTTAAAGGACCAAGTGGCAGATTTACCTTTCTGGACGTGTCATGAACGGGGTATCTTAGTTGCCATACTTCTAGGTTTGCGTACCCGGTGTCCCTCCCGGTAGGGGGATACTTTAGCCATTTGACTTTCCTACTTATATTGTCTGACTTGGATTTCATCACCTTGCAGAGGATATACTTAGTTGAGTCATAATACCATTAGCTAGGTGTTTGCATGCTCCCTTACCTCCTCTTGGTCTAGTGAGTCCACCGATTTTTTCTTTTTTAGGAAACCGACTGCTTCTTGGTATTCTGACCACTTTTTTGACACTCCGCCTATTGTAACACGCACTTACACTAGGTGTTTTGAGTTGCTTTTTGGCCTGAGTGCCTTATTTTTCGAGCTCTCCTTCTGCACACATGGTTGCATTAGGATTTTTGAGTTTTTTTTTCGACACCACAAACCACATATTTGAAACCACTTGTCACCATTAACTCTCCGAGACATTCTCGTCGCCTTAGAGGCGAGCCCCCACAGCACGGTTCACTTGACACCACTCGTCATCACCGTAGATCTCGAGCCTTGTCACTCGACTCCACTCGTCAACGGCATAGGAATCCGTCACCAGATTTCGAGAACACTCTTTACACTACCCCCACTAGCCCCATGGCTGGCGTGAATCCAAATCCCTCCATTATAGGGACCACCAGTGGTACATCCACCACTATACCAGTTACTACACATATTATGGGTATGCCCTCCACAGGAGGCCCGTCTACCATTCCCCTCACCGTACCTATTCCCATGGAAGGACTACCCATACCCACTCCATTAGTCACTCCTACCACCGTAGTTCCCCCGCTTGGGGGCAACATTCCTCACATCACCCCTCCACCTGGGGGCATGGGCCCCAACATGGTCCAACCCACTACCGCATCACACCCTCCATCCAGTTTGCCATATATGGCTAGCCTCAACCTACCTGACCTAGCCAGGTTAACCAACTACCCCATTCGGCACAACCCTGTGTGGCCCCACATGCCTACCAAACTCCCCTCTGACATCCCTAAGTTTGAGGGTAAGGCAGGTGAGGACCCACAGAACCATATCATGTCTTTCCATCTATGGTGTTCCTCCAATTCCATAGTAGACGACTCCATTCGCCTCCGTTTATTACAGCGCACTTTCACTGGCTCGGCTGCCAAATGGTATATCGAGAAACCTCACGGAACCCACACCACCTTTACGTCCCTGGCCTCGACCTTCCTCCAGTTCTTCCAGTTACCTGTTCGCTATGATGCAGGCGTCGAGATCCTTCTATCATGCAGACAGAATATGGCTACCCACATCACCGACCACATCCATGAATGGCGGCGACGCCGTAGCCTATGCAAAATCAAGCTAGATGACCGGATCTTCCTAGATTGGTTCTTCAAGTCCCTCCTTCCGCTCATTTCTAAGGATGTGGCACCCGAAAGACCCCAGTCGGAGGAAGAGGCTATCCTTAAGGCCCAGCAGTTTGATCTCATTTACTCCCAGTCGGGTTATCTTTACACCATCATACCAGACGCCCCTCGAGGCGATCCCCCACACCACTATGTGCCGGGGGCATCCCACGCTGCCGATGGCATCATTGGCTGCCTCTCTTCGCCGCTTCATCCCTTTTCCATAGCCCTCCCTACTCCTGGACCTGAACTTTCATGGGCTACATTACAGTCCGGAGCGACCAACTCGTATGCTCACATGCCCCATCAACACCATACCCATGGACCCTCATGTCCACCGCAGTGTTTTGGAAATATGACTTCCGCTTACCCCTCCCTGGTCGCACCTCAGCCATACTACCACCAGCAGGCTGCACCAGCTCTTGCACCGCCACAATCCCAACCTCATTATTATCAGCCACAGCCCGCCCTTGCAGCAAACCCACAACCCGCTCCATAGCACTACCAACAACCCCCTCAAGTAGTTGCACCAGTATAGTCTCCACCTCCATATTATCCACCGCAACCTGCTCCCGCACCTGCGCAGACTCAGACTCCACCTACTACCCAAGGGCAGGTTTACGCCCAAGAAAACCCACCGCAAAACCAGAATAACCAACGCAACCAGGGCCAACAAAACCGCGGCAGGGGCCGAAATTGTGGGAACAACCAGCAGACCGAGCAAGCTGGTCAACACCCTAATCCCCCTGCTAATAATAACGCGACCCCTACCAAGCAAAACCCCGATCGCCCGCCCAAGCAGGCTAAAAACCCCAACCTGCGAACCAACTTCCCTTGTTCTGTTTGCGGGGTCTATGGACACTACACACATTTTTGTCCGCATATGGAGCGCGTTCAACAACTTTTGGCCGCTGATAGACTACGCCAAGGACAGACGACTCCTCAAGAACCACCCAATCCCCCACAACCTCAACAGCCACCTTTGGTGCTGCAAAACCCCTTACCAAACCAAGGCTTAGTAAACACTGAACCATTCGCTCCCCCCCAAGCTACTGCGCCTATCCAACAAATCACTTATGCTGCTCCTGATCAACCCCCGTCTGACTCAGGTACCCACCATCTGTTGATGATGTCCTCCGATGAGGTCAACCTCCAGACCCGGCGGAACCAATATGGCTCCACCTTGGAAGCACCACCCCCCAATAACCCCACTAACGCTCATCCCACCGATCAGCTGTTACGTATACCTCCACCTCCACTAGATGGAGCTCCCAAAGCACCCAGTTTCCCACTTCGCCATATCAATAACAACCCCAATGCGCGGGCCGCGTCAAACTACAACATCGTAGACGACTTAGCCCAATCTCCCGCAGCCATGTCTGCGTTAGAAGTCTTAAGAAATTGCCCTTCGCAGTGTAAGACTTTACTCTCAGCCATTGGGGCTATCGATCCGCATGATTTGCAGTTAATGGCATATGATTTGGACCAATCCGAACCCTGCCTACCCTCCAACTTATCATTCCAAGTTACTGTCTCCATCCGGAATTTTGTAGTCCATCGCTGCATTATTGATGAAGGTGCCTCTACATGTGTCATGCCCACCTCCATCTGGCAGAAAATGGGATCCCCCCCTCTCCAACCGTCCTCCACTGCATTGCGAGCCTACGACGACCGTTCAGCTCAACCCCAAGGCTTATTAACCAATGTCCCCGTCCATCTGGCTGGTAAAATGGTCCTGATAAACATCGAGGTTATCAATGCCCAGCTTGACTACAACCTCTTACTTGGTTGCAGCTACATGTATGCTATGCGGGCAGTTGCTTCTACCGTTTTTCACATCATGATGTTCCCTCATGAGGGACGCATGGTCAAAGTTGACCAACTCACGTACTACGATCCCAAGGCCGCCGCGACACCCGAAAATGTTCTCCCCATGATTGAACAAACTATCTCGGGTGACCCCAACACAACCGTTTCTTCTATAGGGCCCATGCTCCCCATAGTTGAACAACTTATTCCGGATGCCACCACCTCCTTGGTTTCTTCTGTGGGGCCCGGAGTTTACTCAGACACACCGATGACCTCCACTTTTCCATCACTCCCACCACCGTCATCTACTACTGAAGTGGCTGACCTATTGACTCTGTCCCACCACACGAGAACCCCTAGTAATCAACCACCATTGTTGTCTCAACCCCCTTTGGTACCTAGCCACATTGGTGCCACACCCATACATACCATACCTTTCCTCTTCCCTCCCTCAGGAGTGGTTAGCACCCTAGTCATGGCTACACT
>LPNX010012015.1:262936-283383 GCA_001517045.1 Pseudotsuga menziesii | reverse complement strand
GACATAGCTATGCAAATTTTCGATACATAAAAGTTATATATTCGGAAAGGTGATTCAATTTCCTACATTTCATGTTTTTTACTCAATGCAAGATATTTTCATAAGTATCTCAAAAAATCCAAGTAATTTGAGGGATGCCTGATTTTTCAGGTTTCTATTGCATCTAACGTGCACAAAAAGGTCCCTCATCTTCTTGCACACACCCAATAACCATACTCACTTCCATATTATTAATTTGGAACGTATAGAAAATTGTGTTATTGCTGAAGAAGCCTATGCAGTGCATGGTAATTATTTATAAACTGGATTATAAAAGGCAAGGCTGAAATGTCAGAAGTGTTATTATTTCAAAAGGGGCTCGGAATGAAAAGTAATGGATTTTATAGCAATTTTTGTAGGAGAATATGTTTTAAGCATTCAAGGCATGTGAGATGCAACAATGTCAATAGAAAATTCTTATAAGTTCTAAATGGATATCATCATTTTCAGTTACTTATAATTTCAATAGGAAGTAAATCCATCGTATAAAGTTATGATATAGAAAACATAATCTAAACCACTATTAAAGAAATACAATTTGGAAATTTAAAATGGTTGACAATACAAAAGGCCATGTGCAAAAATAGTGTTGGACAGGCAAGCCGATTTGTCCAATAATTTAAATATTCATTAAATTATGTAAAGAATTGCATTTCATTAAATTATGCAAAGAATTTCATTTGTTTCTTTTAAAACTTTTGATCATTAAAGTGGAGATAGAAGGTAATTAAATGTATTGTATTTTGTTCATTGTAGAACTACTTCATTAGATATATTAGGGTTTGTTAAGTGATATGAAGGTAAAGTTATGAAATTATATTTTGTGTAAAGTAATAAGATGTGGATGTATCAAGAGGAAACAAAAAGCAAGAATAGCTTGAAATTGATATAATGATATGAACATGATATATTTATATAGGTTAATTATTGATTATTAAAATTGTGTAAATTAGCATAAAATAATAAAAATTAAAGTGGAGTATTATATTTGTTTAATAATAATACATCAATATTATATATATATATATATATGGTGGCGCAATGTTCATTTAGTCCATCATAAGGTAGTGAGCTTTCTTCTATATTGGTATCTTTGAAATGATTAGATGAATGTTTCTATTCTAATCTGATTCTAATGCTTACTTGTATCATTTTGGTTTTCTTGGTGACATTGTATTGAATAATTACGACTTGTTAAATGAAGTACTACGTAAGCACTAAGGTTGTGTTCTATTTTTTTTTCTATTTTCCCTTGAATTTTATATATTGTATGTAAGTTCATATACTCCAATATTGATCATAAAACCCTTCACTTAATTGATTTCATATGCTTTCCATCACTATAGAACCCCTAACGCACATAAACCATTAAGTTTTAAATGTTTCTTTGTTTCTATAACACCCCATTTTTTACCCAAAAATATGATAACGTAAATATTAATGAAATGGCTAGAATCTAAGCATGAACTCTCTAGTGTGACCATATAATCTACGTATGTACATTTTATAATAATACAAAATTCACAAATATTGTAGACCAAGAAGTACCAAGAAGATATGTGAGGTTATCCTTCCACAAGACGAGAGTGAGAAGGGTGATTAAGGGGGAGATGACCCTAGTGACTTATCATTTAAGTCACTATAATTATTATATATTTTATCCTATGATTTATTAATCCCTCTTTATAAAAGTGCAATACCATAATGATGGATTAATTATCCTAAGCTTGGGATTAGAGGGGGAAAAGTGTCAAATCCCATGTATGCTATTTGTCTAGTTCCCATCACCCATGCATGTTGTTAGGCTAGTTCTAAACATGCATATAAATTATTGAGAACTAGTCATTCATGATCATTTTTCGAGGAAAACACTAATAGCTATTGTCAGATCTGAATCACCATCACCTGTATTGTATTCTAGACCCATACAAATAAGGATAGATTTCCATGGAGTCCCAGTGCAAAGAGTCCCTGGATGGCTTGTGTTGAATCCATATAAGAGAATTTGGGTACCAAACTTGAGGAACAACTAACTCAAAGAAGGGACCGAGAGGGATTACTAACTCAAAAAAGGGAGTCCCATTCCATGGGGTTGTATAGACTAACTGGAGAGGACTGATAGTAGATTGGGGTAGTTCTAATGAGAAAAATGGGTACCTACTTACGGATTATAGCCCCTTCTCAAATGTGGGACATCAAAGAAAGATATGGCTTGATAGAGCCTATGGATGGGAGGAATGTCCTTGGTTTATAGTCAATTGGTTATTTTTCAAATATGTCTCCATATGTGTATAAAATGATTGGTATTTCTTTATGTAATGTATTTTATTTAGTTCCTTTTATCGCATGATTTAAATGCATCGAATTAATGCAATTGAGTGAATGCACTCATGTAGAAAATAGATGTAACATGAATGTTTATATTAATTCTAGTTGTTCAATCACATAAATGATTCTACTAAAAATTTTGATTAAACAACTAGAAAAAAAATTGAGTCTCACACGGGATTCAAGTTAGTTGTTTGAGTATCCCATGATGCGAAAGGAACAATGAGGTCATTGGGTACATGGAAAATCGGTATCATAGCCGAAGGTTGTGGCACTGGGACTACATGGGCCATATCTAAATTATATATGTATAATTATAGGTTGCTAAAGAAGCATTTGATAAAATGTATTAGGGAAATAATTAGGGAAAATGGTTTTAAATTCATCCATTGTTCAAATCAAAGATGAAATTAAATCATCGAATTGGTATTTGAATGGTTTTGTTGAATTTAGAGAGCTGTTGTGGAAAATATTTTGGGTTTTAGCAAAAGTTGGGTGAACTCATAGTTTACAGGAAAACCATTTAACAAATTCCCTAAAGAAATCCGTGTCCTAAGGTGCACATATTTGGTTTCCAAAACTAGGAAGGGAAATGATGATAAATAAAATGAGGAATGGCATATTCATATATTCACAATTTGTACATAATTTGGCATCAATGTCAAGAATTTTAGTTTTTTCAACTAATGGAAATTTACCAATAAGAGTAAAATCCAAGAGTGCATAGTTCTATTGGTTAAAAGAATGATATTCTAGTATTAAAAATGCCTAGGTGTAATTTCACGTCGGCCACTTGGTTATATTAAGTTTTCTAAGCAAATAGAACAAAGGATCACTAAAAGAATAAAAAGCACAACGACAAAAAAGAGAACAAAAATATTTATCCTGGGGAACCCTCATGGGGAAAAACCAAAAAAAAATTCCTCTATATAGACTTCACCAAAGTATAGTGTAATAACAAAAGAACAAGACTAGACTGCTTCCTGTCCTCCAGATGGATTGTTTCTTCTCACTCTAGTGTAGGTTCTTGATTTATGTGTGTGTCCAACTGAGTTAGGCACATACCCTATTTACACTGATCACTAAAGAATCCTAATAACCCGACAGTGTCTACTTCTTCTTGATGCTAGGGCTGACTTGTCTTGGGAGACTAAAAAAAAACATTTTAATAATAATTTTGTGGGTATTACTGACCCGACTTACAACAGAGGTTTTCGTCAATACTTTACATGACCAATTACATCAATGGAATCCCTAATCAAAGGAATAACATCTCTGAAAGGGGTAATAACAATAATGGTACAAAATAGAATATATTCTACAATTACATTTCTTTAACACTCCCTCTTAACAAGGAGGCTATTCTATAACACAAAAATACATCTGTACAACATAATGGTAAGTCTATACATCATAGGAAGTTTTCACAACTATATCATTCTTATCATTATCCATTGAATATTGCCATTACAGAACATCATATCATGAGAAGTGTATCTCGACACATCATCATAATCATCGCATCACATCTAGTTAGATCATCATGAACATCACATCTCATCACATCATCATGAGCATCACATCTCGTCGCATCATCACGAGCATCACATCTCATCACATCATCACGAGCATCACATCTCATCACATAATCACGAGCATCTCATCTCCTCGCATCATCATGAGCATCGCATTATCACAAACATCACATCTCATCTCATCATCACGAGCATCACATATCATCCCATCATCACGAGCATCTCATCACATCCATGAGAATCACATATCATTGCATCATCACAAGCATAACATCTCGTTACATCACATCACATCACACACAATAAACACAGCATTCACAACTTAATGCAAAATCACCCACAACATTGAAAGCTGCTTGATTGTCTGCAAATGAATGCAGAACCACAACAACCACAACTGACTGTAGGACCATAACGTATGCAAATGAATGCAGGACCACAACTTCTGCAAATGAATGCCATACCATAGCATATGCAAATGAATGCAAGACCACAATGTCTACAAATGAATTTCATACCACAATGTCCAAAAATGAATGCATGACCACAATCTATGCAAATGAATGCCATGCCACAATGTCTGCAAATGAATGCATGACCACAACCTATGCAAATGAATGCATGACCACAACCTATGCAAATGAATTCCATAGCACAATGTTCGCAATGAATGTAGGACCACAACATCTAAAAATGAATTCCATACCACAATGTCTTCTATAGGAAATTAATCTTCCATATCATCATCAATAAAAATTCTTATCATCACTTCCTCTTTCCATAGAGGTCCTTTCAAACTACACTAATCTTGTCTCTAAAATATTCAAACAGCACACGAGACAGATGATTAGTTAACACATTTCCAACTTGTTCCACTGTAGGAACATACTAGAGATTTATGTCTCTTCTCTACACCATATCCTAGATGTAATTATACTTTAGCTCTATGTTATTTGACTTATCGTGAAACATTAGATTCTCTTTTAACTTGATGGAACTATGGTTGTCACAAGAAATATCAATTGCATCAATTTTGATATCAAACAATCTCTTCAACCATTTGTGAAGCCGTACTGCTTCAGTATAGGATGAACATGCTGCAATGTATTTATCCTCTATTGTACTATGTGCGACATTTTTCTGCTTTCTACTAAGCCATGAGACGAGACCTGATCTAAAACTGAAACAACATCCTGAAGTGCTCTTACTGTCTTCAACACTTCCATCCCAATCTGAATCAATGTATCCACATAATCTAAAGTCGCTATTAACTGTATATATGAGGCCATAATCCAATGTACCCTTTAGGTAGCTCATCACATGTTTTGTTGCAACGAAGTGAACATTCCTAGGCTCTTCCATATACTGACTTAATGTGTTCATGGAAAAACATATATTTGGTCTTGTATTTGTTAATTACCTCAGTGAGCCAATAATCTGTCTCTATAGTGTGACATATATCCTTTTCAAGGAGTCATAATTTAGGAACTTCAGGTTTTTCACCATCAAAGTGTCCATTTCCTTACAATACAACATCTAGAATACAATCCAACATCTGAAATCTCTTTAGAATATCGAATGAATATTTTCCTTAGTTTAGGAAAATTCCATCTGGAAACTGCCATACTTCAAGTCCTAGAAAATAATGAATCATTCCAAGATATTTCATTATGAATTCTGTCGCAATATTCTTCTTACATTCACTAATGAGTTTCTCCTTTCCTCTTAAAAATAGATCATCTACATAAATTAGTAATATCATGATTCCTTCATCCTCAACCTTATGTTAAAGTTTGGAATCTGCTTTACTTCTGGTAAATCCTAGGCTTATTAGGAAGTCATCAATTCTTTTGTACCATGCTATTGGTGTTTTCTTTAATCCATATAATGCCTTCTTTAGTAAGAACACGTGTTTTATTATCATGTATCTAAAAAACTAGATGTTGTTCAATATATACTTCTTCTTCTATGACACCATTTAGAAAGGTTCTCTTTACATCCATTTGATGTAATTTCTATTTCATCTTGGAGTCCAAAGGGAGAATGGTTCTGATTGAGGTATATCTAACTACCGATGCAAAGTTTTCTTCATAATCAATCCCTTCTTTCTGAGAGAATCCTCATACAACAAATCTTTCTTTGAACTTTGCAATACTACCATCGGTTGAATGCTTTTTCTTGAAAATCTATTTGGAAGAGACCACTAACTTATCCTTTGGTCTTGGAACCACTTCCCAAACATCATTCTTTAAGATAGATTGGTATTCTTCCATCATGGAATCCATCCATTCATTCTTATATAAGGCTTCTTCAAAACAAGCAGGTTCTTTGTCAACAAGTTTACACATTAATTCTACGTAGTTGGAATGGAGTCTTAGTCTCTTGCATCATTCTGGTGCACGATATATTTTTTCTTCTTGAATAATATCAAAATCCCATGCTGGCCTTTTTTCTTGTTGAGATTGTTTCATGAGGTTTCTCTATAGTTTCTTGTGGTCCTACCATCTCCTAAACATCTGGTATAGGGTCTTCTTCATCTCTAACTGGTGGTTTATTTATCTCTACTAATATGGGTGTTTCTTGTTTTCCTTCATTCACATGGGTCTTTTTGGAATTGTTTAATGCTACATCTTCATCAAATGTGACATCTTTAATGACCTCAATTTGACGAAAACCTAGAATATAGATTCGATATGCTTTCGACTGATCATTATACCCAACAAACATTCACTTCTTTCCTGAGGGGTCCAACTTTGGTCTTTTCTCATTGGGAAAATGTAGGTACATAGGAAAACCAAATATATTTAGGTGACTAACTTCAGGATTTTCACTAGTAAACATTTATTCTGGAATTTTGTTTCCAAGAGCACTATGGGATAATTTGTTCTAAACATAGATTGTTGTCTTTGCTGCTCCGGCCCATAAATAAATGGGTAGATCTTGATCATGAATCATGGATTTAATTTCTTCAATCATAGATATATTCTTCCTTTGTGCTACTCCATTTTATTGAGGAATATAGGGTGTAGTAAGCTCCCTCTTAATCCCATCTTGTTTGTGAAAGTACTTGAATTCAGTTGAAGTTAATTCTCTTCTGTTATTTGATCTTAATATCTTAATCTTCTTTTTAGATAGATTCTCTACAAGAGCTTTGAAATATTTGAAATTTTCAAATACTTCATCTCTCTTTTTCAAGAAATATATCCAAGCATTATGTGAGTAGTAATCAATAAATAAATATAATAGACATACCAGCTTATATAGAGCTGATATAGAAAGGAGATTCTTCTTTAGACCTCTAACATATAATACTTATTTTATTTTCATGGACTTATAGGATTTCAGCTTGTAGGAAGGTTCTCCCATTCCTTTGATAGTATATGTATAGTCATATCCAAGATTAATTTTGTGCGGATAATATTTCTAACTGAGGCATGAGAGAGAATCTATGTGACCTGTCATATGTTTAGAAGCACCACTATCTATGAGCCAAGTATCACTTCCATGAGAGATAGATCCTGTGAGGGATGATACTAAGACATATTCTTCATCATAGTTTTCACTCTCTTTGATGATTTCTTCATTTGAATCATTTTCTTCAGTTGCATGGGCATGTAGCTTTTTTTTCTTCTTCTTTAACTTGTTCTTGTTAAGTGGATAATGTCTGGATATAGGACCTAGCTTATGGAATGTATAGCATTCATAGGATGAGTAATCATTTTTAAACTTATTAAATCTTTTGAATTCTATTGATATACTTATGGGAGATCCTCGATCCTTCCTTTTATTCCTTCCATTATTTGTATGCACAACTACAACCTGATATTCATATTCATTTAACTTCTCTTATCTATTTTCTAACCTTCCTTCTTCTTGTACACATTCCTCCCATAGCTTGTTGAATTTGGTTAGCTTTCTTCTAGCACATATTCCTTTAATAAAGGAATCCCATTATCTTGGAAGACCATTAATAGTGTTCATCACAACTTCATATTGCTGTACCATGTCTGTTAGAATAATCAACCCATAGTTAGCAACCTTAGACATTAATTAATCCTTTTTTGTCTTATTTGCCTAGTTTCCATATTCCACCTTATGCAAGTTGTCTTCCACATCTCCAAAGTGATCAAACTTGCTAAATTTGAGTCATGGAGCGCTTGGGAAACCACTTGGAATCAAATCTACTTTATTCCTCACCTTCCTAGTGCATGTCTACATTTTCTGCTTTATTGCCTGCTTTTGCTGAGTTTTAAGGCAATTGGGAAAGTTTGACTAGGTGAAATTAACTTGTTTTTTGTCCTCACCATCCTCCACTATTTTCTCCTAATAAAAGCATGTATGATTTGTCCTTCCATCATCTATTATCTTGCCTAATTGATTTTTCCAATTCATGAGATCCTAGACAGATTTGGAAACTACTTTATGCACCTATGGGGGATTTGCTTAGATTTAGTAAGCCTGCTTTTGACCAAATTCGAATGGAATCCTTATGCATTCGAATATCTCATGTAATTATTTATTGTGGCAGCCTATGAATTCAATGGGTTGGCTATTGTACACTTATTCAATACAGATTAGTGTTCTGCTCCATATTCAGTCTCCTTTGTGTGTAATTTGCATGTGTAATTGGCAATTTTTGTGAGTGTAATTGTTCTAACACCTGGGTTCAATTTCCACATGGTATCAAAGCCTTTGTAGATCGATTTCTCTCCTTCCAATTTGTTATTGCAGGTTTGACATCATTGACTGGGAGTATTCTGCTGACTGAAGGGATAATTTCTGAGCTATGGATCAATCTTAGAAGATCATCTTGACTCCATTTAACTTATTTGAATGGAAAGAAGAGATGGAGATATTGTTGAGAGAGAAATGCCTCTATAGAGTTACTATGGAAATAGAAGCAGAGCCCAATGCAGCTGTAGAGAAAATTAAATGGCACAATAGGAGGGATGAGGCCTATGGTCTCCTATGTCTAAGCATATCTAGAGACCTCCTTTTCCATATTGATGGATTAACATCACCAAATGAAGTATGGGAGAAGCTTCTTGATATTTTTGGTAAGACATATGAGCTAAGGGGACATCAAATTGAAAACGAATTGATCTCCCTGAGTCCCAATAGCTTTGAATCCCTGCAACTCTATTTTTCCAAGTTCAAATCCCTTGTTTTGCAGCTAAAACAATGTGGGATCGAAAAGAAGGATGAGCAACTAGTTTTGGCCATACTCTCAAAGCTTGGCCCTGACTATTCATTGTTTGTGTCGACCTTCTATGCCACAAAATTGATAGCTAGAGCCTGGAAAATGCCTAGCCTTGCAGATTTCATGGAATCTCTCACACAAGAATAAGATAAACTGGTGATGATGGGCATCATCAAACCTTCCAAAGACAAAGGTATGGTTGCTGGAGATTCGAGGGTGGATTCAAAAGGCAAGAATAAAGCTAAGAAGACACCTGAGCAAAAGAGAGACAAGAACAAGTCTCCAGAGGAGCCCCAAAATTCCAAGAAGAACCCCCAGAAGAAGAAGAGCAAAGGAGAAATGAGTAAGTACACATACTGTAGTAAGGGCAATCATCCTAAAATCTCCTGCATGAAGAATCAAATTGATATACTGACCCAACTCCTAGAGAAGAATGGAATCTCCCTTCCTGATAGCTCAAATAAGAGGGAAGGAGGATCAAATTCAAAAGACAGAGAGAGAGTTCATGAATTGGTTCCTGGCACATCAAGCTCACCTAGTTTCATCATTGATTCTGGAGCTTCAAGACATATGGTTTCGACCAAGGAGGAATTCACCTCACTTGACATGTCGAAAGGTCCACCAATAGTACTAGGAGATGACCTTCTCACTGAAAGTTTGGACAAAGGGAGGATTGATCTTGACCATGGTAAGTTCAGCAATGTGTTGTATGTTCTAGGTCTTGCCTTTGACCTCTTATCAGTGTATCAGATGACCCACACAGGGTCTCCAAAGAAGGTCATATTCTCCCCTGATGAATTTTAGATCACAGAGATCTCAAATGGTAAAGTCATTACAAAAGGAGTTACAAATCACACTTTGAAGGTATACATGTTCTCACGCTTCCTACCTTACTCAAACCCCTCTGCTCTTCTAGTTCATGCTAATGAGGCAAGCAAGATTTGGCATGAAAGATTTGGCCACCTTAATTACAAATATATTTCTGATCTTAGTGAAAAATAAATGGTCATAGGGTTACCAAAGATTAAGTTTTCCAAAAGGAGTCTGTCAAGGTTGCATCTTAGGAAAACACCTAGAGCATAAATTTGAGAAACCTAGTCATGAGAGAACCTCTGCACCTCTTGAGTTGATCCACAGTGATGTTGCTGGCCCATTTCCTCATATGTCAATGATTTAGGACAAATATGCATTGACATTCATAGATGACTATTCCAGGTACTGCTTGGTTTACTTCCTGAAACACAAGTCTGAAGTTTTTGGCCTCTTCAAAGTCTTTAAGACTTTGGTTGTAAAGCAGTCTAGGAGGAAACTCAAGGTCCTTAGATATGAAAATGGTGGTGAGTATGTCAATTCTAAGTTCATTCAATATTGTGCAGATGCAGGTATTCATATGTAGCATTCTATCCCTTACACACCACAGCAGAATGGTGTTGCTGAGAGGAAGAACAGATCACTGAAAGAGATGGCAACCTGCAAGATGGAGGCTAAGACTTTGCCACCAAAGTTTTGGGCCAAAGGTATAAAATGTGCAGCCTATATACAGAATAGGGTGCCTCATAAACATCTTTATGGTATGACTCATTTCGAAGCATGGAGTGGGCACAATCCAGATGTGACCCATTTCAGTATTTTTGGCTCAAGGTCTTGGGCTAGAATTCCAACAAAAAAGAGGAAGGCTTTGTAGCCCCAAAGACAAGAGTGTCTATTTGTTGGGTAATCTTAATATTCAAAAGGGTACAAGCTAATCAATTTGAGCACAAACAAATCCTTCATTGAAAGGTGTGTTCAGTTCCAAGAAGAGCCTTTAGCAGCAGTGGAAGTTGGAGAATCCTCTTCACCACCAGAACCATTGAATGTAAGTGAAGATATAGTTGAACTTGCTGATTCTGATATGTCTGATAATGATGATTTAATTGCATATCCTAACAGTCCTACAAGACCAAAATGGGCAGCAAAGACCATTCATGCAGCTAGAGAACTAGCTGGAAATCCTAATGATCCTAGGAAGACTAGATCTCAGTTTGACAGTGCTCTGTGCATGAAAGATCCTATGTTTGTAGAGAAATGATATATGATGGTTGAATCAGACCCACAGACATATGAATATGTAGCACATTATCCAATATGGCAAACAGCCATGAAAGAAGAGTTCAGCTCACTCCAGAAGAACAACACTTGGGAGCTGGTTGATCTTCCCCCAGGGAGGAAGCTAGTTCAGTGTAAGTGGGTTTAAAAAACCAAATTTTCTGCTGATGGTTCACCTTTGAAGTATAAGGCAAAATTGGTATCCAAGGGCTACTCATAGGTACATGGAATAGCCTACAATGAGACCTTTGCACCAGTGGCAAAGATGGACTCCATCAGGCTAGCCTTAGCCATTGTAGCTTCGAAGCAGTGGGAGGTACATCACATGGATGTGAAGTGTACTTTCCTGAATGGAGATATTACTAAAGATATTTAAATTCAGCAGCCTCAAGTATTTTCTACTAATCCATCTCTTGTGTGAAGGCTAAGGAAATCAGTGTATGGGCTTAAGCAAGCCCCCAGGGCTTGGTATGCCAAGATTGATAGCTTTCTGCTATCATTGAATTTTGTTCGATGCAAGTTAGATCCAAATGTCTATTTGAAGCTGATTCATGGTTCATTAATGATTATTGTCTTGTATGTTGATGACCTTCTCATTATATGAAGCTCAAAGGATGAAATTGCCTCCTTGAAGGATGCAATGAACCATGCCTTCTCAATGACAGACTTGGGGTTGTTGAGCCAGTTCTTGGGTCTTGAGATTGCTCAAACCAAAAATGGGATAAAAGTACATCAGTCCAAGTATTCCTTGGATTTTGTGAACAAATTCAACATGAAGGATTGCAAGCCAAGCAAAACTCCCTTCCTTTCAGGAGTTAAGCTTGAAGAAGCAGATTCTTCACCTATGGTAAACAATACACTGTATAGGCAATTGATTGGGTGTTTGCTGTACCTTACACATACTCGACCTGATATTTCTTATTCAGTAAGTGTGGCTTTAAGATACATGGATCAGCCTCATGAGATCCATTGGAGAGCAGCCAAAAGGATCCTAAACAATGTTCAGGGAACAAGGACTCATGGGATCTTCTACAAAGCTAAATCTGATCTTGATTTGATTGGGTTTACTGACAGTGATTGGGTAGGTGACAACATAGTTCAAAAGTCAACATCAGGATATGTGTTCATGCTTGCTGAAGGACCAATCAGATGGTCAATCAAGAAACAAAGTTCCATTGCACTCTCATCTACAAAAGCAGAGTACAGAGGAGTTGTAAATGCAGCAACTCAATGTTTATGGTTGCAGGGGTTAGTTGGTGAGTGTGGCTTCAAATTAGAATACTAAACTACTATATATTGTGATAATCAGAGTACCATTTGAATCTGTAATGATCCAGTTCAGAGACAGAGAACCAAACACATTGAGATCCATATGCACTACATCAGACAGCTTGTGCATGATGGCACCATTCACCTACTCTTCTGTTCATCTTCAGAACAAGTAGCTGATATCTTCACCAAAGTTTTTTGTGAGAAGAAATTCATCAATCTCAAATCACTACTGGGGATTTTTGATCATGCTGTGAAGCATGAGTGATGACAATATTTTCAAATTTTTTTTACTGTCCATGTTTAAGGGAGGATTTTTCCCACTGGGTTTTTGCCTCTTTCCTTGGTTACATGGACATGCAGTATGTAAAGGGTGACTAAGTCTTGTTTCTAGGCCCTATAATTTTCTGATATTTTACTCATAATTTGGGATTAAGGGGGGGTGTTATAATAATCAACCCATAGTTAGCTACCTTAGACATTAATTAATCCAATTTTTGTCTTATTTACCTAGTTTCCATATTCCACCTTATGCAAGTTGTCTTCCACATCTCCAAAGTGGTCAAACTTGCTAAATTTGAGTCATGGAGTCCTTGGGAAACCACTTGGAATCAAATCTGCTTTATTCCTGGCCTTCCTAGCGCATGTCTGCTTTTTCTGCTTTATTGCCTACTTTTGCTGAGTTTTAAGGCAATTGGGAAAGTTTGACTAGGTGAAGTTAACTTGTTTTTTGTCCTCATCATCCTCCACTCTTTTATCCTAATAAAAGCATGTATGAGTTGTCCTTCCATCATCTATTAGCTTTCCTAATTGATTTTTCCAATTCGTGAGCTCGTAGACAGATTTGGAAACTTCTTTATGCACCTGTGGGGGATTTGCTTAGATTTAGTAAGCCTGCTTTTGAACAAATTTGAATGGAATCCTTATGCATTCAAATATCTCATGTAATTATTTATTATGGTAGACTATGACTTCAATGGGTTGGCTATTGTACACTTATTCAATACAGATTAGTGTCCTACTCCATATTCAGTCTCCTTTGTGTGTAATTTGCATGTGTAATTGGCAATTTTTTTGAGTGTAATTGTTCTAACACCTGGGTTCAATTTCTACAATGTCACCAATGACTTCTAACTGTTCTTTAATATTAGATACACTAGAAAAGTATGACTAGATGGTTTCTACCTTCTGGATCTTCACACCCCAGTGAGTTGGTTTCTCAAGGTCATTCTCTTGTTGATGTTTTTCCCTTCAAACATATTGGTTAGTGAATCAAACATGTCCTTTGGATTATTCTTTGAGGACACTTAGGAGATAAATGGATCCTTAATAGAGTTAGATACGATCCTCTTAACATTGATCATATACTTCTTTTGCTTGGATTTCTCTTCTTCTACCTCTGGTTCGTTGACCTCTTCTTTGATGTTTCCATCTATGTCATGCTCTTCAAGGATGAGATTAATTTTATAATTCCATTCTCTAAAAATATATTATCGCTCAATATTTTCATCTAGATTGTTATTATTTTTCATATTTAAATAATGAGAACCTAAAATGGAATGATAGGAGATAGTACTTACTTGTTTGAATACTTTTTCTTGTAACCAACTTCAGGATGACCTAGGGTTTTATTAGGAAACCCTAATATGTTAGATAATATCACTTGTGGATCCAATAGGAGGAAAAGATGCACCTCCATAAGGAAATATAGGCTATATCTTGTTTTTCTGAAATTTGAGGGTGGAACCTTGAAAAATATAATTCCCTAGTTTCTCCCGGTAGGGGTGATAGGTCAAAAAGTTAAAATCCTCAGAAGGAGAAATTGATTCGATAGAAATATGCACCCTCCTAAGGAAAGTTGAATGGTCCTTATTTTTCAACTAATATGTGGAGGAAGGTCTCTGGAATAGTGAACCCTAGCTTGTTGAATTGCTGGAGTTGCTGCATAATGTTTTCTTTCTTGTTGGATCTAATACCATTTTAAGTTTTTAAATCAAATAGAACAAAGGATGAAAGAAAGAATAACAAGAACAACAACACAAAAGAGAACACAAAGATTTATCCTAGGAAACCATCGATGGGAGAAACCCACCAAAACTTTGTCTGTATAGACTTCACCCAAGTACATTGTAAGACTTGTTCTTCTCACTCCAGCACACAAATACTTGAGTTTTGTGTGTCCAAAATAAGGCACCTCCCCTATTTATATTGATCAGTGGAGAATCCTATTAACCCAACAGGGTCGACTTCTCCTTTCTTCCAAGGCTGACTTGTTTTAGGAGACTCAAAAAAACATTTTAATAATACTTTTGTGGGTACTACTGGCCTGAATTACAATGGAGGTCTTGCCTCAATATTTCACATGACCAATGTTGGCCTCTTTCTCCTTCTTGTCTCGACTTGCGGTTCAACAACAACACAATACCAACAAGACACCACAAGACATTGGCTCAACAAAGCAATATCAATCGGCAACGCCAGCGATGTAGGCGCAGTCTCACTTGAGATATCTAATGGGTAATTTCCAAAACCATGTTTCCACAATTGGTGAGGGAATTATAGTCCCTTGGCGCAGGACCAAGGATCTCGACAAAGTAAATAGGATTTAGTATTACTGCAACATTTCAATAGTTCTAAGAGGTATCGCGATATGTGTGTGACCCAAACTCATCCTTATAACCCAACAGCTGGTGCGATAGCGCGACACAACTAATCCCTTATACTCAATAAAATAGTGTGTGACTATATTTGGACTTAACAACTTAACCATTCATTCACAGATAAACTAGATTAAGACGTACATTCACTAGTGATTGTAATAACAGATAGTAAGCAAATATTCATGTAAAAATTCACCGTTCAACAACATTTGTTCATATACATGTTGCTGCCGCAACCTGTTTCCCCGATTTTAGTATTTTACTTAAACTCAGGGACCCCTCCTTGTCATTTGTTGCTCGAACCTACTGTTGAAAGTTTGGTGTCTTGGAGCTTATCTTGTGTTTGAAGTCGATTGCTCGACTTTTTAAGTGTTTGTCCAAGTTAGCTTGAGTCGTGCGTTTTTCCTGGTACCCGTCAAAGTTTGAAATTTTTGCATGAACAGGGGAAAAGACGGTTTTTAGGATGCAAGTTATTTCTAGCTATGATGTTTTTCTCTCTTTGGATCGGGCCTCTTTTGGAGGAAGAAGAGTCTTATCCCACCCGCCGTTGCGACCCTCAGAACAAAGTCTCCACCCGACCCACTTCTCTCCAACGCCCGATTCGAGTTGTGAATCGCTTGCCCCAGATTTCCTGTTCACCCGACGTTGCGGCTGGGGATATAAAGTCGGGCCCCGACTTAAGTTTCACCCGACGCCCGAACTACCGCCTTTGCAGCTTCCGTCGCCTATCCGTAGCTTGCATCCCGTCTGCCGTTGCGGGTGGCGGAGTAGTCTGCCCGCCGATCCACTCTCCTCCGCCGCCCGATCACCTACGACGCTCGTTTTCCACTTCCTCTCTTCCCGTGCTCGCCCTCCGTTGCGGCTCCCCAAAATTTACCCATCCGATGCCTGATTCTTAGCCCACCCGACAGCCGTTTCTCTTCATAAGTTTTCGCCCGTAAAGCCAGGCCAATTTCTTTGTGAATCTTTCACTAGGGTTATAAAATTTTGATGGTCGATGTCTTAAGTTAGTGGATAATGTGCATAAATTACGTGCAGGGAGAATCAGAGGAGTCACGAAGGTGGCCTTCGGCAAGAAAAGAGACAACCCAAACGGATGACAAAGGCGCCACTGAAGCGTTTCAGCAGTTACTATCAGAGGGTAAAACGTTTATTCAAATGATTGAAGAAAACGAAACGGCCAGGAAAGAAACTAAATCGCCAAGAGCGCTGAAAGGTCACGCGCCGAGGGAATCCAGGGGACATCAGTTGTTGTTTAAATAATGGGAAGCCCGATGAAATGAGGGCTTTTTCACTTAGCAAATTTTGTAACTGTTCACTCGGAAGAGGAACTATTTCGTTTTTCGAAGTAAACTGCAATTTTGTCTGCTGGAAAGAGTAAAGAAGTGAAATGTACCAATGCTATTCAATGAATAATGCTGAAGAAGAACTATTTCGTGTTCAGCTGTATTTCATGTGCTGTGAGGATATTTGATGTTTCGAAACTAAGTTCTTGTTAATTATTCTGCAGTCTTTTCTGGGATACATTTGCACTATGAGTAATAATTGTTGTTATAGAATGATCGGCTAACTGGTTATTTGAATATCTGTAGTTTCATGTGCTGCGGGAAAAGTATCAGCTATCTGTAGTTTTCTTACAGTATGTGATTCTTATTGCTCATTTAAAATGATAGCCTCTCTCCCTAGGGATAGTTTAGATAGTTAGTTATTTCTGCTCGTTTTTTTGGTTTGTTTGCTTGTGAGCATAAGACGAAAGGTAAGAACCTGCGCATCACTTTGTGATAGCCCCTTGCATTTAAACCAGCCTGCATTTAATTAGGCACGTGCATATTATTTCCTTTAAGTCAAAATACAAAAAACTCGGTGGGCCGGGCCGCAACCGGTAAAGCCTTTGTTTGTTACTTTGACCTACGGTAGCCGGACCGCAAACCAGATGGATTCCCTATACCAAACAGTCAGCGGGCTAGTTGGGAACGCTGATTGGGGAGAATCCCTTACTGTTGCCGCCTGCGAATTTCCAGGCATCAACAGTTTTGGCGCTAGAAGGAGGGCCGCCAGTGCATGGCTGGCCAAGGAAACCCGTTTTCCCGAGAATATTCCACTGGTCACAGTTCTAAAAGTAGTGGATCACGCAATCCAATTCCAGAAGAAGAAGAAAGAGAACATCTATACCCTGTTTGCAACGAGATTGTTAACGATCTGAGAAGACACACCAGGGCATACTTAAAGAAGATTGGAGGATTACCTATCATCCCTGAGTTGCCTAAAAGAGAATATAAGAGAAGAGACCGTCCTTTAATACAAGATTCAGTGTTGGTTGGAGATTGGCAGGAGCTAGTAGAGACCGCCTTACAAGAGGTAGAGCTACCTTTGAATCAAGAAGGCCCTGAGACTCCTTACACTTCTCCTGTTCACACCCCTGCTGTTTCACCTCCGCATTCTCCACCCTGACTCATGGCCGGTGTTAACGCCAATCAACCCCCACCTAATCCTCCACCGCCCGCATGGAAGGCCAGATCACCTCTAAATCTGACCCCACCGTTACACGACCTACCCCAGGCCTTTGAGAAGCTATTGCCCAAGTTTGACCCAAATGATAAAATCTTGGTGGATGATCATCTACATAGTTTCTACTTGGCGATAGAAGGTTTGAAAGCTGGGGAACACGAAGATGTGGTGTGTAGACTTTTTCCTCATACCTTCAAAGGAGCTGCAGCTTCATGGTATTTTGGTTTGCCTGCCAATTCCATTCCAGATTGGAACACCTTCGAAAGAATGTTTAGAAGTAAGTACGCAGTCCAAAAGATGCATGCTGCCCTAATGAAAGGACTGTGTGCTTTAAAAAAAGAAAAGAAAGAAAAAGTGCACAGTTTTACGCAAAGGTTTATAGCCTATCTTAAAAACTTCTCTGATGCAGATAAACCTTCGGAAAAGTTCCTAATCGAATATTATACATCAGCTCTAGGTCCTGACCTAGCCATGTTCGCAAAAGGTAGGGCCAAACCCACGTTGACGGAGACATATGAAGAAGCAGAAGTAGTGGAGGCAGAAAGGGAGAGCATTGAAGATTACCCTAAACAGTCAGGGGAGAAAAGGAGAACGCTGCTGTTTACTAAGCCCAAAGAAGAGAAAACACCAGATTACGAAGGTATGGCCAAAATGGTACAAAAGCTGTCTAACAAGGTCATCGATTTGGAGAAAGAAAAAGAAGTACAAAAGTTTTTTAGGCCATATTATAAGAAGAGGGAGGATAGCAACCAGACCCCTCCTTCCTCTCAAAAAACTGCATCCATGAACCTCACAGAGATAGGTATGGATAATTTCTGTACTTTTCATCAACAGCCCCATTCCGAAAAGAATTGTCCGCAATGGATAAATTCGATAACATTGGTCATGAATCAGATGCTGGATTCAAGATTGATGGAAGAAGATGAGGATGAAAGGAAAGAAAAAGTTGCTTTAACATCTACAGAAGAACAGGAAGAAGAGACTATGGCTTTATGGAGCTCCGTCTCCGTACTAGATGCGGAAGAAGAAAACAATCAGGGACGCAAAGAGGTCAGGGAGGCTAACGTCACCACCAGGAGCAAAGGGGAAGTTAGTAATGATAGTATTCTGCTCCCAAAGATTCGAAGGCTGCAAGAAACATTAAAAAGAAATTTCAAGACAAATCCATGGCTAATCAGATTCTGGAAGTTACCATTACCAGCCAGGATCCAAAGCAATTTAGAGCACCGCCTGAGCCAAGCGAAGAAAATGTAAGCACTAATAAACCCCAGTCCACTAGACACTTAATCGAATATGACGTCGTTGAAGATTTAAAGAAGATAAAGGCAAACGTCCCACTGTTCGAAATGTGCAAAATACCTCAACAGAAAGAAAGATTGTTGAAAGTGCTGGAAACATCGGAAGAAAAGTTACCCACTGACAATCAGCCGCGGCAAGAAGAAGAAATCGGGGAAGCCAGCATTGGTGGTAAGTCCAAAACCAAACACCCACCTTTCCTTTTAACTTTTGAAATTTTTAATCATAACGTGCACAATTGTCTAGCGGACTCAGGGGCGTCGATCAATGTCATGCCCATATCGGTGTGTAAGAAAATAAACGGGCAGCCTAAGCCAACCACGTGGAAAGTGGTACAATTGGATAGAACCAACGTCAAGGTAGTTGGCGAGATGGAAGACGTATTAATCCGCTTGGCGTCCGATGATAGAGTGTACCAAGTCATCAACATTGTAGTGGCAGACATACCAGATGCGTATGGTTTGGTCCTGAGTAGAGATTGGTCAGCCAAATTAAATGGGTATTTCACCACAGATTGGTCGCATCTTTGGTTGCCATACAAAGGAAGTCCTAATCAGATCAAGGTTTTGAGAGAGCCTCATATGAAATACAATGTCACTCAATTGGATGAAAAAAATGTACCAGTTGAATCCGTATTGGGAAACTACTTTCTGGAACTAGAACCAGGGAATTATCAAGCGGAAGAGGCTAGCAGCACATCTAACACCCAGCCTGATCTCCTTCATTTTTCTCAGGCTGATGAGCTTGACTGTAAGATAGTAGATTTAGCCGTAGAAGTAGATTCTTTTCCAGTAGAAAATGTTTGTTGGAATTTATATTTTGATGGCTCAAAAACATTAGAAGGATCAGGGGCCGGCTGCGTCCTTATTGATCCACAAAGAAATAAATACTTCTTATCCTGTAGGTTAGAGTTTGAATGTACTAACAACACAGCTGAATATGAAGCACTGTTGCAGGGACTTAAGAAGGCCATTGAGTTACAGGTTTGTAATTTAAAAGTTTTCGGAGACTCAGAAATAGTTGTGAAACAAATAAAAAATCAAATACACTGTGTTTCCCCTCATTTGAAAGCCCATCAAAACGAGGTATGGGAATTAATCAAACATTTTCATGCATTTAACATCATTTCAATCCCAAGAAAAAGAAATGCAGCCGCTGATTTTTTAGCCACATCAGCTGCCAGGATGGTGCCCACTAATAATAAATGCTCTATTGAATTACTTTTCAGGCCCTCCGTGCCAGACATGATCACCAACTTGCGAGTATTTGACGATGATCAGCAGCTAATCGAATGCTTGACTAATGATGAGACTTTTAAAGGAGCTATCATTGACGATGAGGAACATCAGGCTGAAATGAAATATAATAATTTCATCCCCAAAGGTGTCAGGACGCTGGAGAAAATGTTTGACTTGAATGAGAAGTTTAAGAGACCAGCTAACGTGAAGACACACAGCTCAACTTTACAGTTCGAGTTAATAAATTTAGGGACCGAGGCAGAGCCCAAGTTTGTGAACCTTGGCAAAT
>LPNX010012015.1:117473-241692 GCA_001517045.1 Pseudotsuga menziesii | reverse complement strand
GGTTTTAACCAAGGTGAGTTTTCAGCTGGGTCTAATGAATCACCCAACTGGTGAGGATCACAAGCAGCTGGAAAATATTGGGACCTGCTGAGCTTTCTTGCTGTTTTTATAATCTTTTCAGGGTCTGTCACACCCCGTAGCAAGGGATATGTAGGTCTGCTCCTGGTACCAATACTTCTAGAAGCCAGTGTGTCCAAATTTGGTGAAAATAGCCTTCAACAGATGCTGGTTTAAGTTCACCTCTTAAACCAGGAAAATGATAAGTATCCCAGGGAAGATTTGCTTCAGCTTCGTCCCCGACAACGGCGCCAAAGATTTTTGTGCCAAAAATTGTTCCTAAGGCTAGGGGAACAAGCCAACACAATCTCAAGAGAAAAACTCAATTCAAACTAGGGTTTAGGGTTTTGTTTATGTGTTTTTGGTTGTAAACTTCAAGAGCATGCAGGGAATACATTCAGCAAATAAGCAACAACTAAATCATACACATATAATTGATAAAGATGCATATATATCACAAAGATCCAATAAAAAGCCTGTCTTGAGATTCACACATAATGGACAAACAATACCAGAAAATACACATTAACCAGCACTGAACTTGTCAATTAGGAAGCTAAACAAGCTCACAACAAAGCCAAAACAGACCAAATAAAGGGGAAAGAGTCATATATTCATAGTTTCATCAGTAAATGTATATAAGAGTACAATACCAGTTCCCTGAACAAGTCTGATAGTACAAGCAGCTAGCAGACCTCCTGATGCTCCAAAAGAAGAAACCTCACAATGACTTGCTCATTCTTCTAAATAGACATCATCTCCAAATCAGTTAGGTTTCTTCTACTAACTGCCTCCATCGAATCCCTAAGCTAAGTCAAGTAAAAAGTAACTTTTTACAAAATTACATGGTTTGCTAAAAATAGCAAATTCTTAACAAAAATGTTTATCAAAAAATGACCACTAACTAATAACTGATTTAGATCTTCTTTGATGCCTCTACAAGGAGAGATATTCCATCTAGGCTTCGAATCCTTTTCTTAGCTCTTTTGTCCTTTTTCTCCATGTCAATTAACCTTTTCTGCAAGTCTTCATTTTCCTGTTGCATGTGATCAACAGTCTTCTCCAGCTTTGCACAGTACCTGTCAGCAACCCTTTTCCTGCTAAGGACTTCTTTAGAAACTTCTGACAGCTCCAAAAAATGCTTATGCATATCCTGCAACTTCTCTACCAGCTCTTTATTAACTTTGAATAATCCATCATTCGTTTCTTGCAGGTGCTTCATGTGTTTCCTGTATCTCTGAATACTTTCCTGTACATTCTCTTCATCAAAATTTGGGATCTCTGATATATTGTCCTCCTGCATTAAAATATCTGAAAAATCATCATGAACAACTGATTCTACTAAATATCCTGCTTTCCTAAGAATATCCTGATCCTCTTCATCCAATTTATGATCTCCAAAAGCATCTGCCTTTGCTGTATCTTCTTCTTGCTGCTTGGTAAGTCTATCTTTAATTTCAGCAATTATTTCAACTAATTCAGACCTAGGCTTTGTCTCTGTAGGTTTAGAAGAGGAGGAAGGCTTGACAGTTCTCTTTCCTTTACCTTTACTGCTCTTTTCAACTATTTTTGTTTTTTCACTAGAGGAAGAACTAATCACCACAGCTTCCTGTTTGGACTCTAATTTGGGGTTAAGCAGCTTTTTCATGTTCCATCTCAGCTTGTTAGTAGGTCTGTCTTGAGGCCTTTTGTATGACCTTCTGTATGAAGCTACCTTCTTCTTTTTCTTTTTCTTAGCCTTGTCTGATTTTACCTTTGAGGTAGTAAAGTATCCACATGCTTCTGTACTTGGCTCTGTCTCAAAAATCTGCTGCTCATCTTCCAGTAAATAACCTTCATCTTCAGATAGTATGGTAAGAGGGCTCCTTGGTCTATTTTGTAATTCCTCTTCATGAGTAGCAGCTCCTTCTATATCAACAGTCCTAGCTTGTTCAGAATGTGCTACTGGTGGTGATTTCAAACAAGGCTGTACATCTTCACCTGCAAACAATGAGTACTTGGATTTAGGGTACTCTGAAACCACTTTGAGCTGACTGTCATCCTTCACCTGTTTTGCTACCTGCTCTGTCACGTTCTTGGCTTTGACCTCATCTTTACTTGTAGATTTGACTGAGTGACCTAGCTTTTTGATCATAACCTTCCCCTTGTCAGTCTGTCTCTTTGATTGCTGTTCTTCTTTTTGAGGATGAATATCTGACCAAAATAAAAAGAAATCCCAATTCCTTCCCTCATGCTGCAACACTGTGGTGATGATCAGTTTAATGAGACCATGGTGAAAAAGTGACTGGGAAGTGTGATCATCATGTGGCTTTATTTTACTTGACATCTTCTGCAAGCTTTTTAAGAAAAAGAAGGGCAAGTTCATTTTTGAAACTCCTGCTATGTGTTGCAGGAACCTGAAGTGGTATTTAAAGACAAATGAGTATCTGCCTTCACAGGTCACATAACTTTGGATTATCCTTATGGGCTCAATCCAATCCTTCCTGAAATTTTGAATGAGGATACCCTTGCTCCAGTCAGGAGTCACATTAGGCAATAAGTATCTTTGAGGTTCAAACTCAAACGGTGATTTTTTAAACCAGTGCTCTCCCTCATTGCTGATCTCAGTAGCTTCTGCTATTAACTCCACAGTTAGCTTGAATTTCAAAGCATCCATCATGATCATATCTTCTTTAAGTCCCTTGGCAAACATGCAGGACACCTGACCATTGAAACCATCAATCTTCTTGAAAAACTTCAACCATCCTGCCTGTTGAAACAGTTCTGCACAGTCTGGAAGCTTCTGAACCCAGGTTAGGTCTGTGGGCTCAGCCCTGTTGACCTTTCCACTTTTTCCCATATTATCCTTTCAACAGATAGAAACAGTCTGACTTGAGGTTTTAGAAATGTTTTAAAACTGGTTTGCTGTTACTTGCACTTCTTTCCAATCTGCTATGTACCCTTGTACAGGCCTGCAATGTCAGTTTTCCTTTGTCTCAACCATAGAATTAGGTTTCTGGATAGACACACTGTGAGATCGGATCAAACATAACTGAAAACTTTTATATGAACAATAGGCTCTGCTTAATTGTCAAACTGCACCATCAGGCAGAATATCAAACTGTTTCATAATATCAGCCATTCAAATTCTTTGTTTTAGGGTTTAGGAAACAGTATGATGTGTTTTCAAACATAAACTGTGATCATCCTTATTACAAACTGATTCAAACACTGAAGACAGCAATTCAATATCCAGACTATTCAATGCAATGGAAAACTGTCAGTGAATATGATTGTTTTCATCAAGGTTTTACTTAAATCTCAGCCTCAAAACAGCTTCACCTCAAACCCTAAATCTCTCCACTGCTTCAGCTTTTACAAAAGTGACCTCAATCATATGCTTATCAAACCAGTCGGAGGCTATCTGTATGAGAAAATGGAAGAGCACCAATGTTTGCAATATGTTCACCCTAGCCACAAAATGTCATCAAATCCTGGTACATTAAAGCCAACTTGTCCTCCATGCACTTGATCATTGTTTTTCAAGCGAGTGATTTCACCAGTCATGACAATTCCAACAGCCTTTCAAATTCTTGAATAAATCACAAAACACCCTCTGTGTGAAACATGAGCATAACCATCCAATCTATAAATCTTCTACATGTTGTTTCCTGCAATTTCTAGTTTATACTGGCATTAGGTCAGAGACAAACTACATTCATTTAGCTCATTACAATCACCTTGCATCATCACCAGAGTTTCGAATGTATGGGAGGACAAATTATATACTATCTTTGTTCAAACAGTGACTAAAATCTCACAGGATGCATGCTTTAAGTTCAAGGCCTCTTTGCTACTCTGTTCCTTCAGATACTTCATAATGGCTTCTGCTAACTATTTCTGTGGTGGAAAGTTTATTTCATGTCCCATTCTATCATCTTAAACAGGCAATTTCTCCAGATAAACACGCAGCAAGGAAAACCCAAATTTTTTAGTTATAAGGGTTTGTATCGAAGCACCTACCAATTTCACAACTGCCGTGGCTTAAAGCTCTGTTTTAAGCTAGCAACGGTCTCTCCTCAGGTATACAAGTGTCTCCAGATCATCTCCTTAACCGCAAACGAGAGGATTAAGATGCCCTAAATTTCTGTTGGCGTTAAAAACGTTGTCTTCTCTTCACAGGAACAGGATCCACTTCTTTAGCGTTCTGACTCTTCACGACGAACTCTCCTCTCCTGCAATAATGCATGTAGAACGAGAAACTTGACAGTTGTAGCCGAGATTTGCTGATCTTGTCCAACTGACTCCACATTTTTAGCAATGATGAACCTGCTTTGGCTGCGTGATTGATAACTTCCTAAAATCGTGTCTAAACTGCGGTCACATGTGTTAAAACACCTTGCAAAACACGATCAGTCACTTCCAGACAAAAATCATGATGAAAATCTACATTAAAATCGGAAAAATAGAGAGGCGCGATATTTTTGTAGCGCACTCTTTGTTAAAATTTCCACCAGCGCTACAAGAATAATTACTAAGTCAAATTTGCGCAGTTTTGCAACTTTTTGTCAATTTGTCAAAGGTTTTGTAAGCTACTAGGTTTAGAAAATAGGTTTAACTAGTCTCTGAACACATTATTGTCTCAACCTTTGAACATAAGACCTTCTTTACCCCTTTTTAAAAACATAAAAAGATCATCAAAAACCAAATAAAATCTAAAAAGATTGTGTTCAAAACCTATTCAATCACCAATAGAGTTTCTAAGGAGACCAAAACTGAAGATTAAAACCAAAAAATTAACTGAGGTAGATTGAAAAACAAACCAAAACTAGAGAAAATAAACCAAAAAATTTAGGAAAAATTACTGACTTAACAACTCCTAAGAGGAAAGGAGTCTTTCTTGGCTTGCGATATTTCATGCTGAACTTGTTTAGAAGGTATGAATAATAGCTATAATTATGTAATTTTATTCCAAGGTCTGATTGAGAAATTTCAAGCCCCAAGAATTGGCTCAACATTTCCAAATCAGTCATGGAGAAGGCATGGTTCAAATCATCCTTCAAGAAGGAAATTTATTTCATGGAACTTCCTATAATCAAATGATAATCCAAATAAAATAAAATAATAATGATTGAACCATGAATTCAAATATACATTTGGATCGGGCTTTCATCTACAAAATATTTGTGATAGCAGAGATCCATCAATCTTGGCATACCAAGCTCTGGAAGCGTGTTTTACCCCATATAGTGATTTCTTCAACCTGCACACAAGCGATGTATCAGTAACAAAACCTTTAATATTTTTCATATATATCTCTTGTTTGACACAGCCATGTATAAAGGAACTCTTCACATCCATGTTATGTACCTCCCATTGCTTGGAAGTTGCAATGGCCAATACTAGTCTTACAGTATCCATCTTTGCCATTGGTTCAAAGGCCTCAATGTAGTCAATGCATTGGAATTGGGAGAATCCCTTGGACTCTAAACTTTCCATATATTTAAAAGGAGAACCATAAACAACACAAATTTTCTTGAATACCAATTTGCACTTGACTATCTTTCTCCCTTGTGGGAGATTGACTAGTTCCCATGTCTCATTCTTTTGTAGCGAATGGTGTTGACTTAACTATCCCTTCTTGTATCGACCCAAAGTTCAACAACAAAACACCACAAGACATCGAATCGATAGATAAATCTCAGTCGACAACACCCACGAGGAAGGCGCAATCTCATCAGAGATATCTTAATGCGTAATTGCCAGAACCATGTTTTTGTAGTTGGCGAGGGATTATAGTCCCTTGGAGCGTGGCCAAGGTTCTTGAAAGAGATAGGAGGATGGATTCTATTACTATGCAATCAAGGTGCAACTATGCGATGCAACTGATTCTTTACTTATAATGAATAGTGTGTGAATTATATTATAACTTAGCATATTTAACCAGGAACTTATACATAACATGTCGACAATGCTTTAACATTCATTCATTCATTCATTGGTAATATTATGACATACATTGAATAGTAACTGTAATAATACAAAGTAAGCAAACACTCAACATTCACATAAGCATTCAATCACTCAACACAGGAAATAACATGGAAACCCATCTAGGGAAAACCACCAAGGTGCTCTTCATCTCGCATGAGAAATATATGTAGCACCTTGTAGTCTGTGACTTGCAGAATGTTCTTAATATATGTCTATCTAAATCAATTATATTTCTCTCATTCTCTTTGATTTATTGCTTCTATCTACTCCTACTAATTCTCTCATAGCCTAGATCAACACTTCTACTTGACTATTTGTGCAATCAGCTCTAGATTACTTCTAGTAACAATATGTGCACTCAGCTACAAATCTGTGGCCCAATAGCCTTCTACTTCTACTATACTCCTCTTCTAGGTCAACAACGCTTCTAATTTTAACTCGGTCTAACTTTACAAACCCTTATATAGAGTGTGTTCCTCCTATTTATAGTATTTACAAGACCTTGCAAGGTCGACTAAGTACTACTCAGTTATTATAGATGTAAGAAGCTACAAATTATATGTGATTACACTGATTTCATCCCATACCTACCCACCAAAAGTCCTGTATGAAATTAACTACAGCCTTAACTAGTCGTGGAAATGTCTTTCAGTCTTCTATATTGGTCATAATTAGCCGCAAAACTATCCTTGGCCTTCTGTCGGTTCGTCCTTATACAGTATTCCTTGACTTTCACATGTTCCACTTTAACTCTTTTACCTTCCTCTTCCACTGACTCGAATCTTCCTTCCTCATCGCAACTATCCTCATTGCAACTTCTTCTGCTCTACTTTTGCTTCACCACACGCCCACTTTTCCTCTTGCACTTGTGTGGCAGATTCTTCCTTATGCACTTTTCTTGGCCCAACAGGCCCCCAACACTCACATGTGGCTCAACCTGAGCCACTAAGAAAAAATTGATGTTCTGCAAAAAATTTAGTGTTCACAAAACTCAAGCCGCTTGCTCAGGATGCACAACAAGACAAACCTTGTCCTAAAATTCCTTCAAAATTTGTTGCAGCTTGGAAAATTCCTCTGTTACTTCCTCCACCTGTTGACACAACTATTACACACGGTTGGAACTGATATTTTCTGAAGGTCCTGCTTCTAATGACTGTGCAATGTGCTGAAGTTTCTGTGGTACAAGCTAAATAAGCCTTGTAACTCATGTTGCTTCTGACTGGTGCAGAGCTACTTCCTCATTCCTAGTCTGCTTTTGGTCATGGAGAGCTTGGACTTCCTGTTGGAGCTTCTTGATCTCATCGATATTTATGACCATCTCCTTAAGTGACAGATTCTTCATCTCTTCCTTCATCGCAGTGATTTTCTCGTCATCTTGCTGCACATATTCCTTGATCTTCTCCATAGTCTCATCCTCCAGAAGTGCTTCCCACATCGCTGAAATGGCTTCCACTGCACACTTTGCAATGCTTTTCTCCTTTGCTTATCCTCACAATAGCCTCAGACATTGCTTTGCTTCACTCTTCAATAACTTTTAGGAGGTGTTATTGGTACCTACTTTTCCTAAATATATTCCTCTTGCTTCTTAAGTTCTACCATGATATTGGAGAGGCGACCAACCCTAGCGACTGAGTCTTCAGCTTCTTGACCTGCTTCTGGTGGGAATTCTGTGACTGACCCTTTGATGGCTTCAGTGAGTGCAAGCCCACTCTATTCTCTGGCCTCAATTTCCTACTCCTTTTCTCTAAGGAGGTTCTTGTGCGATGTCGCCTTTCTTTCTGCTTGTTCTCCTGATATGACACCACATTTTTTCTGACATGTACCTTGATCGCAGTCTCCTATTCCACAACATAGAATTTAACCAACATGAGTTTAGAGAATTCCATGTTCAATGTCTCAAAATCGTACACAACATTGTTGAAATCAAGCATCCGTGTCTCCATTACTCATGCCTCGATTTCTATTTTCATCAGGGACACCAGTTCTAGTGGTGGTGATTCTAGTTCATCCTCCATAGGGATTTCTTCATGAACCTTCCACTGGTACTTTGAATGATTTGGCACAATACCTGGCAGTGCAGATGTTCCTAGAATATCTTTGTCCAAGATGAAAGGTGTTGGTCCTGCAACTCGGGTGGTTGTGGGTGGATTCTAGACTGGGCACAGGAGTGGTCCATGGATTTCTTGTCACTGTTGTCTCTAGTTCTTGTGGGTGTTGTACTTAGGGTGATAGAATTTGTCACGTCCCTGACCCTCCGACTGGCGAAGAGGATGTGACTAACACCACAAACAAACGAGCAAACAACCCCATGAACATGGACAAGGATTAAATGCTGAAATTAAAAACAAGCTTAAACACAATGCATACTAAGATGCATTCCATCATACAAAGGATTCATAATTCATCAACATATAGTGGAAGCAACATATACATTATAGCATTCAACATGTTCATCTTAAGTCATTGACATCAATATAATTGCAGACATGAAACAATCAGAAGTACTTATCTTTTGAGGAAGAACTCGCCCCGCAACTAGCTATGTCACTGCAATGTTCCACCCAACCATAGGCCAATGTTCTCATCAATCTCTCAGCAACACTACCACCCCCGAGCTGGGCATGATTCCTCAAGGAATAAGGGTCAATGCAGGCTTACACATAGCCAAGGTTTGCCAGCACATATCCAAACCCACAACATAGGGTTCACCATGTTGTCAAGGAGCTAGGATAGGCCAAATGCCAAGCTGGTGGCCTCAAACACCAGCCTTCTCATGCATACCCAGCCTCTAATCCCACTCTCCACAGTCCGAAGACCACCCACTGCATACTACAGCAAACAACCCACTCACGGCTCTGTGATGAAGGCAAAGACAACTGGGGACAGTCCCAAACAAAAGATGAAACATAGCTCAAGCCCACAAGGAAACTCAGAGTTTTTCTTGGCCCTAGCGTGGCCAAAACAACTCAAGAGCAACCCAAAACCAGGGTACATCAACAACCACAACCCCACAACGAATGATGGCAACAAACCACAGTCCACAATGGATAATAAACAGCACGCAGCTCCTCAATGCAATCATTGAAGACAAAGCAAATCCCACATGGGGATGAAAAGGTCCAATTATCAACCTGGACAAGGGAAGCACACATGCAAGCCCCCAAGATGTAAGGCAACACAGTCGACCAACGTGGGGAAACAACAGCCCCGGTCTCACAATGAAATAGCAAAAAAATTACACATTTCAACAGTGGAGAGAAATCATATTCTCGGCATGGACCGAAGGGAAAAAACAATCGCAGACCACAACAGTCACCACGTAAGGGAGACAGCAGTCCGTCATGGAAAACTAAGCAAACGGAAAATAATTATACAGGCCACACTAGGGAAAAACTACATACTCTCAGCCTGTGCGTGAAAGAACATGCACTAGATCCCCAAAATACAGAAGGGAAACATACCCGATTCCACTCTGTGGAAAAACATGAATGACCGCCGATAAGCGGCTCCCCTCCTGGCTGTGTGGGATCTAGTAGAACCATTGCCTACACGTGAGGATGAACAATACCTCCGCCTGCACGTCCCTTTGTTCCCGTGAACAACTCCCTTATGCGCGCGAATGAACAAACTTCCGCTCTACATGAGGAAGAACCGACCATCGAGAGAATGAATAGACCATAGTCGTGAAGGTGAAGACCAGGCGCGTGAGAGTGAACAGCTTCATTTCTACGTGCGAATCAACAGATAGACAGAAGGACGAATAGACCACCATCGTGAAGGTTGGAGTCGTGGGAGAGAGAGTGACTGCTTCCTCTGCCCCCCATGCAACGTGAAGAGAAAGGATCCACTGGTGGAGTGGGCATGTGGGCAAGGATGGACAGTCTTGCCACACCCACCACCACTCAGCAATAACTGCCCCAACTAAGTCAACAAAGCATTGAAGAGGTTGGATGAGATAAGGGAAGATGGCAACGAAAACAAGGTGGCAACACATGGGTTTTTCCCCATGGACTAAGGTTTGACATCCCCCACCCCTTATCCTTTGGAATCATGCCCTTTTCATTTTAACGTTGCACTGTCGTAGCTGGTTGTGCTTTATGTTATCTGATGTGCATGTTTACATGATGTCAAAGTATAATGTGCCAAATGGCACGATAAACCATCGGCAACTATCCCCATTATCGAAACATACACAACCAAATCGATGGTGGGGATTTTGCCTTTAGCTCCTCACCACGATTAATTACATTAGATATACATCATGCAAACGGGGTCAAAACCGGGGTGTTACAAGATTTCCTCCTCTATTGGAAACGATGGTCCAATGGTTACATCTGATAGATCGTTGGTACTAGAAATCTCTATAACCATGGGTTTTTCTTGCTCTGTTACATCCTTCAACTCCACTGATTATCGACTCTAGTTCTCTCTTTGTCACTCTGTGTGCATAAAAGAGTCTTGGTGATGAAGCCTTGTATTTATAGAGATGGGATCATGCCTCATGTGATCATTGCATTGGCATATCGATGTTGTTAGAATAATCAACCCATAGTTACCTACCTTAGACATTAATTAATTCATTTTCATCTTATTTACCTAGTCTCCTATATTCCACTCTATGCTAGTTGTCTTCTACATGTCATAGAAGTCAACACTTTCTAAAACTGAGTCATGGAGCGGTTGGGAAACCTCCTGGAAACCATATTTAGCATGTATGCTTTATTCCAGATCCTCCAAATCACATATCTTCTTTTTTTGCAAAGCTTCCTATTTTATTGAGAATTAAGGAAAAAGGGAAAGCAAGACTAGCTGTAGTTGACTTGTTTTTTTCCCACATCATCCTCCATCCTTTTCTCCTAATAAAAGCATGTATGAACCTATGGGGGATTTGACTAGATTTAGTAAGCCTACTTTTTGACTATTTTGAATGGAATCCTTATGCATTCGAATATCTCATTTAATTATATATTACAACAGCCTATGACTTCAGAAGGTTGGATATTGTACACTTATTCAATACGGATTAGTGTTATGCTCCAATTTTAGTCTCCTTTGATGGTAATTTTGCATGTTTGATTAGAAATTTTGTGAGTGTAATTGTTATATCACTTGGGTTCAATTTCTACATGGTATTAGAGCCTTTGTAGATCAATTTCTCTCATTCCATATTTCTATTGTAGGTTCGACATCTTGATTGGGAGCATATTCTGCTAACTGAAGGGCACAGTTTTTGAGCTATGGACCAATCTCAAAAGATCATCTTGACTCCATTTAATTTATTTGAATGGAAAGTTGAGATGGATATATTGTTGAGAGTGAAAGGTCTCTACAGGGTGACTATGGAAACTGAGGCAGAGCCCAATGCAGCTGCAGAGAAAATAAAATGGCACAACAAGAGGGATGAGGCCTATGGTGTTTTGTGTCTGAGCATTTCAAGAGACCTCCTCTTCCATATTAATGGATTGACATCACCTAATGAAGTGTGGTAGAATCTTGTAGATATTTTTGGTAAGATAGATGAGATGAGAGGACATCAAATCGAGAATGAATTGATCTCTTTGAGTCCCAACAGCTTCGAATCCTTGCAACTCTACTTTTCCAAGTTTAAATCCCTTGTTTTGTAGCTAAAACGGTGTGGAATTGAAAAGAAGGAAGAGCAACTAGTTTTGGCCATACTCTCGAAGATTGGCCTTGACTATTCAGTGTTTGTTTCAATCTTCCATGCCACCAGGTTGAAATCTTGAGCCTGGAAGATGCCTAAGGTTGCAGAGTTCATGGAATCCCTCACACAGGTACAAGATAAATTGGTGCTGATGGGAACCATCAAACCTTCTAAAGACCAAGCTTTGGTTGCTGGAGATTCAAGGGTGGTTTCAAAAGGCAAGAAGAAATCTAATATGCCACCTGAGAAAAAGAGAGACAAGAACAAGTCTCAAGAGGAGCCCCAAGGCTCTAAGATGAACTTCTAGAAGAAGAAGAACAAAGTAGAAATGAACAAGTGCGCATACTGTAGTAAGGGCTATCATCCTGAGAGCTCATGTATGAAGAAGAAAATTGACACGTTGACCCAACTCTTGGAGAAGAATAACATCTCCCTTCTCGATTAATCAAAGAAGAGGGAAGGAGGATCAAATTCAGAGGATAGAGAGAGAGTACATGCTTTGGTTGTTGGCACATCAAGCTCACCTAGCTTCATCATAGACTCTGGAGCTTCTAGACATATGGTTTTGACAAAGGAGGCATTCTCCTCTCTTGACATGTCGAAAATTCCACCAACAGTTTTGAGAGATGACTCTCTCATTGACAGTTTGGGAAAAGGAAGGATTGATCTTGACCATGGTAAGTTCAATAATGTGTTGTATGTTCCAGGTCTTGCCTCTAACCTCTTGTCAGTGTATCAGATGACTCACACAGGGTCTCCAAAGAAGGTCATCTTCTCCCCTGACGATGTTGAAATCACAGATATTTCGAATGGTAAAGTCATAGCAAAAGGTGTTGTTGATCACACTTCAAAGGTATACATGTTTTCCCATTTTCTACCCTAATCAAACCCCTCTTCTCTTCTGATTCATGCTAATGAGGCAAGAAAGATTTGGCATGAAATATTTGGCCATATTAACTATAAGTATCTTTCTTATTTGAGTGCAAAAGATATGGTCATAGGGTTACCAAAGATTAAATTTTCCAAGGGAGTCTGTTAAGGTTGTATCCTAGGAAAACACCAAGAGCACAAATTTGAGAGAGCTAGTCATGAGAGAACCTCTGCACCTCTTGAGTTGATCCACAGTGATGTTTCTGGTCCATTTCCTCATATGTCCATGATTCAAGCCAAATATGCACTAAAATTCATAGATGACTTTTCTAGGTATTGCTGGGTTTACTTCCTAAAGCAAAAGTCTGAAGTTTTTGACCTCTTCAAAGTCTTTAAGGCCTTGGTTCAAAACCAGTTTGGGAGGAGACTCAAGATCCTCAGATATGACAATGGTGGTGAGTATGTCAATTCTGATTTCATTCAGTATTGTAAAGATGCAGGCATTCAGATGCAACATTCGATCCCTTACACACCACAGCAAAATGGTGTTGCTAAGAGAAAGAACAGGTCACTGAAGGAGATGACAACCTGTATGATGGAGGCTAAGACTTTGCCACCAAAGTTTTGGTCCGAGGCTATAAAATATGCATCCTACATCTAGAATAGAGTTCCTTATAAATAGCTTGATGATATTACTCCTTTTGAATCCTGGAGTGGGCACAAGCTAGATGTGACCCATTTCAAGATTTTTAGCTCAAAGGCTTGGGCTAGCATTCTAACTGAAAAGAGAAGGGCTTCACAGCCCCAAAGCCAAGAGTGCCTATTTGTTGGGTATTTTAAATATTCAAAAGGGTACAAGCTGATAAATTTGAGCACTAACAAATCCTTCATTGAAATTAATGTTCAGTTCCATGAAGAGCCTTCAGTAGCAGTTGAAGTTGGAGAGTCTTCTTCACCACCAGATCCATTGAATGTAAGTGGAGAGACAACTGAGTTTGCTGATTCTAATATTTATGATAATGATGATTTAATTGCAGATATTTACATTCCTACAAGACCAAAATGGGCAGCAAATACCATTCATGTAGCTGGGGAACTAGCTGGAAATCCTAGTGACCCTAGGAGGACTAGATCTTAGTTTGAGAGTGCCCTGTGTATGAAAGACCCTTTGTTTGCAGAGAAGTGCTATCTGATGGTTGAATCTGACCCAAATACATATAAATATGTAGAACATGATCCAATATGGAAAACATCCTTTAAAGAAGAATTCAGCTCGCTCCATAAGAACAACACTTGGGAACTGGTTGATATTCCCCCAGGGAGGAAGCTAGTTCAATGTAAGTGGGTTTGAAAGACTAAGTTTTATGCTGATGGTTCACCTTTGAAATATATGGCAATATTTGTAGCCAAGGGATACTCATAAGTACATGGTATTGACTACAATGAAACCTTTGCATTAGTGGCAAAGATGGACTCCATAAGGCTAGCTTTAGCCATTGCAACTTCGAAGCAGTGGGAGGTACAACACATGGATGTGAAGTGTGCTTTCCTAAATGGAGATCTCACTGAAGAGATTTAAATTCAGCAACCTCAAGGGTTTGTTTCTAATCCATATTTTGTGTGCAGGTTAAAGAAATCATTGTATGGGCTCAAGCAAGCCCCCGGGGCTTGGTATGCCAAGATTGATGGCTTTCTGCTGTCATTAAGTTTTGTTCGATGCAATTATGATCCTAATGTTTATTTGAAGCTGATTCATGGTTCTTTGATGATTATTTTATTTTATGTGGATGACCTTCTGATTACAAGAAGTTCAAATAAGTAGATTGCCTCCTTGAAGGATGCAATGAACCATGCATTTTCTATGACTGATTTGGGATTATTGAGCCAATTCTTGGGTCTCGAAATTGCTCAATCCCAACATGGAATCAAAGTACATCAGTGCAGGTATGCCTTATATTTTATGAACAAGTTCAACATGAAATATTGGAATCCAAGCAAGACTCCTTTCCTTTTAGGAGTTAAGCTTGAAGAAGCAAGTTCTTCTCCTATGGTAAATAATACACTGTATAGGCAGTTGATTGGGTGTTTGCTTTACCTTACACACACTCAACCTGATATATCTTATACAGTTAGTGTGGCTTCAAGATACATGGATCAGCCTCATGAGATCCATTGGAGAGCATCCAAAAGGATCCTTAACTTTGTTCAAGGAACAAGAACTCATGGGATCTTCTACAAAGCTAAATCCGATCTTGATTTGATTGGGTTTACTGACAGTGATTGGGTAGGTGAAAACATAGTTCAAAAGTCAACATTAGGATATGTGTTCATGCTTGTAGAAGGACCAATCAGCTGGTCAAGCAAGAAGCAAAGTGTCATAGCACTCTCATCTACAAAAGTAGAGTACAGAGGGGTTGTAAATGCAGCAACTCAATGTTTGTGGTTGCAGGGAATACTTTGTGAGTGTGACTTTGAATCAGAGTTTTCAACTATTATCTATTGAGATAATCAGAGAACCATTCAAATCTGCAATGATCCAGTTCAGAGACAAAGAACCAAACACATTGAGATCCATATGCAATACATCAGACAGCTTGTGCATGATGGCACCATTCACCTACTTTTCTGTGCATCTTCAGAACAAGTAGTAGACATATTCACCAAATTTTTTTATGAGAAGACATTCAGCAATATTATATCACTGCTGGGGATTGCTGATCATGCTATGAACCATGATTGATGAAAATATTTTAAAATTTTGTTTTACTGTCCATGTTTAAGGGAGGATTTTCCCACTAGGTTTTTGCCTCTTTCCTTGGTTAAATGGACATGCAGTATGTAAAGGGTGACTAATCCTTGTTGCTAGGCCCTATATTTTTCTGATATTTACTCATAAATTTAGGCCTAAGGGGGGGTGTTAGAATAATCAACCCATAGTTACCTACCTTAGACATTAATTAATTCATTTTGTCTTATTTACCTAGTCTCCTATATTCCACTCTATGCTAGTTGTCGTTTACATGTCATAGAAGTCAACACTTGCTAAAAATGAGTCATGGAGCACTTGGGAAACCTACTAGAAACCATATTTAGCATGTCTACTTTATTCCAGATCCTCCAAAGCGCATATCTGCTTTTTCTGCAAAGCTACCTGTTTTATTGAGAATTAAGGCAAAAGGGAAAGCAAGACTAGGTGTAGTTGACTTGTTTTTTTCCCACATCATCCTCCATCCTTTTCTCCTAATAAAAGCATGTATGAGTTTTATTTCCATCCCTTATTATATTTCCTACTTGACTTTGCCAATTCGTGAGCCCCTAAGTGGATTTGGAAACTGCTTTATGCACCTATGGGGGATTTGACTAGATTTAGTAAGCCTGCTTTTTTACTATTTCAAATGGCATCCTTATGCATTTGAATATCTCATGTAATTATATATTGCAGTAGCCTATGACTTCACAAGGTTGGCTATTATACATTTATTCAATACAAATTAGTGTTATGCTCCAATTTCAGTCTCCTTTGATGGTAATTTTGCATGTTTGATTAGCAATTTTATGAGTGTAATTGTTCTATCACTTGGGTTCAATTTCCATAGATTTCATGTCAATCACATGGTATTTTTTATCGAGCATTCCTCATTAACTCGTATACTCAAGTTTTGCATTGTATCTATCATGGCAGTTATGGTTGTTATGACAAGGACGACTAATCGGACCAAAAGGCGTGTCGTCATTCTCCTTGTATCTCTTCGAATTAATGACACTTAGCTATCATAACCACCTGAATATTTGCCAAATATTTGCACTTTATTGTCATTCATCCTATCATTCCCTCTTTTTCATGCGCTTTTCCTACTTCTTTCACAACTGTGCGATAGAACAGTTTACTTCTCTCTCTTCTTTGAGTTTTTTCTTCTTCTTGTGCACGGTGCAATCCTAGATAGGCATGCCACAAACATCATAGTAAGGTTTTAGGAGACTGTTGTTCACCATACCCATGACGTATGTTCCATCTAGTTTCTACAGTTTGACTGCGCCCATGTCCATGATGTGTGCGATCAAATATCGCCCTATCCAATGCATTTTTAACTTCCATGGATGTTTGAAGAACTTGTTGTCATATAGAAACACAATTCCTCCAATTTTGAATGGATCAACCCAGATATGGTGATCATGCCACACTTTCTGCCTCTACTTATTAACACTTTGATGGAATCCTGCGACGAAGCATTCCTCTTCCATCTGAACGAGCTGCAAAAACCTTTGCTCAACAGCATCTCCGTCGGTCATCTCTGTTAGCACAGAAATCTGTAGGCTCATCACAATGTACTCAATTGGCACAATAGCTTTTTGTCCATACACCAGTCTGAATGGGGTATGCATTTTCAGTTGCTTGCAAGTTGTGCGTGATTCCCATAGCACACTTGACACTTTCTGATCCAAGTCATCTCAACGTACATTACATACTTTGGTTAATGCACTCTCCAGAATTTTGTTGAAGGCTTCAACCATTCCATTCGCTTGAGGATTATATGGTGTCATCTTCTTGTGCTGGATCTAGAACTATGCACTAAGCTCAGGAATCATTTTGTTAACAAAACGCATACCTTGGTCGTTGAATTGAATTTTCTGACAGCCAAATCTGGTCACCACATTTTCAAATAAAAACTTTTTTGCAGTCGCAGCGGTGCAATATTTAATAGGTGCGGTTTCATCCCATACGGTTAAGTAGTATGTCATAGTGATAATGTAGCACGGTCCAGTCCTCCTTCCTAGTTGACTGATTGGTCCAAAAAAATCAATGGACCACTTTTAAAACCACTTGAAGTGTTATCTACGATGCATGCAACATCTCGTCACGACACTGTTGGTCGCTTTTCCTAACTCGCGTGACCCACCTTCTGCACAACTTGTCAACCCAACAAATACTCGAGATACCGACCTGATAGAGTAAGCCCCATCAGCAACACCTGCAAAGCAAGTGCAGTCTCACCCGAGATATCTCTTCCATGGGTAACTACTGAAACCATGTTTCCATGATTGTCGAGGGATTATAGTCCCTTGGAGCGGAGCCAAGGATCTCAACAAAGGAAACAAGATGGTTGGACAGGGGATTTAGCCTTGTGTGATTGAGCACAACTATATGTCATCACATGCAACTTATCCTTTTTCTCAATCTCGCAATTGGTGCAACCTGTGCGACATAGCTAACTCACACTAACAGACCATCTGTGACTTACGTCGTGACCTAAGACATAAACGCAAAGGCCAATGCATACATATACTTCAATGACGCTTTCCAAAACATTCATCTACTGATTACAGTATAACATCAAGCATTTAATCAATATTTCATCATTATGCAGAAATTAAATAGAAACCATTCACATAAAAATTCACATCATTAATCATCCATTCAAACACATGAGATAACATGTAAACCCATATGGGAAAAACCACCAAGGTGCTCTTTATATGGCATGAGAAAAGGATATAGCACCTTGCAGTCTGCGGGATGTGGAATAATCCTATGGTATGTCTTTATGACTGAGACTTCTAGTACACATGTTCTTTGGTTTGTTCTTCTACCCTACCTCTACTCCTAGTGGTCTGCACACACAGCAGCCAAATCCGCAGCTCAACAGCCTCCTATCACTACCAGACTCTTCCTAAGTCTTCTCTTCATCTAATCTCTACAACATTACAGCAAAAATGGTGTCCTTCACCCTGGATCACCAATGAACATCCAAGCAATGACTATTACCAACCTAAAAGTAATTAATATCAATGTAAGACATGATTCAGATGAACTAAGACGTAGTTGAGACCAACCCTTTTACCATTTAATTCCTCCTATTTATACTATTTTACATGACTATGCAGGGTCAACTGCATACAATAAATCTATTAATTATCACCATCAGCTACCCCTCAGGCTACAACTGTGGTGATTACAACTTGACACGACACACTATCGGCCTGACTTACAAATATTGTCTCATACGTGTTTGGCTGCAAGCTTACGCTACCTTAAATAGCCATGATCTGCACCTATCACTTTCTGGTCATTATCACCTACACGCTCTCGCGTTCACCTTTCCTTATTCACATGCCTATCCATTCTTCTTCCACTGTTCCTTTGCTTTCTTTGTGACCTTCCTTTCTTTATGGCGTGCGCGCAATGAACCTTTTTTTATTTGCGCATGAGATTCTTTCTTGTGCTCCTTTCCTAGGCCAGCAGGCACTGAAAACTCACATGTGCCTCATCCTAAGCCATGAAGCAACGAACATATGAGGAGGTGCAATCTACGCAGCAGCCTTTTTGCAATATTTTTTTTTCCTTGCGCACGCTCGCTTGCTTTCTTCCTCGAGCACTTTGTTCCTTTTTTTTAACGATGTTTCCTACACCGCAACTTCTTCTCATACATGGAATAATTTTTAGATTACAAAACTCACACAACTTCTTCCTTGGCATCCTCTGTAGACTCTTAATGGCGAGTTCCACTTCTGACCATCACAAGGGATGTTATCGTCCCATTCCAACACAACAATCCAATTCTTATTATCCTTCTTAGACTACTGGGTTTTTCCATGTGCTTGCTACAACTTGTATTCTTGTTGTTCTTCCTTGATTTTCTCCTTTTATTCACACTCTTCACCACCCTCTTTTCCTTAGATATGGACTTTGAAGAATGAAAAATTGTCCAATGATTGAAAACCAAAGAGTCCTCGCATGCAAGGGTGGTAGAGGTGAATGATTCACCAAATTTTGACAAATTTCACTTCATCAACACAGTTTACAAGCCGTATCTGGCCATGTGGTCCTTCCCTGGTCCCTCGACACATGGATACCTCTCTTGGAATTCCGAAAGTTGAGCCTCCTTGCCATCCCTACAGACTTTGTAAAATGCAGCAAGGACTCTGGTCCCCACCCTACATACTTTATCAAATGGGGCAAGAACTTTGGTCCCTACCGGTGTCCTTTCAGGTGTCGTATCCAGGGATGCTAACCTATTGAAACAAAAATAGCCAAGGATGACATCGCCAAGGACATCTAGCTGGGTCGAATTAACTTGCAGACTGGTAACATATTTTTGTTTCCCATCTTCGTAGATACCCGAAACACTAAAGGATGCATCAACTTCTTTAGCCTGCAAGCTTTCTCTCCATGACACACCCGAACCCATTTGTAACTGGTGATCAAGCAGCACAACCAAGTGATGCATGTAACTAGTGCTCAAGTAGCACAACCAAGTGATGTTGTCTCTAGGCATGCCCTTATTTGATAAGAGGAGCATCGGGTCACATGCAATGTAGGCATATCCAGGTGCATCATTAGGACAAGAAATTTGTCTGGTGTATCAGATATGCCTATCTAATTTTCTATGATTAACCGTTGCTATCATTCTCCCATACTGACAGCCATGATCGAGTATTGACGTAATGGCCAGTCACCATCACATATTTTCCCACACTTGATCCACCTAGGGCGATCTCTTGTCTCGAGTGCCAAATGTTTGTGGAATATTTATGCATTTAACAGTCTGTCAATGTCTGCCAGCTGTTTGTGATATACAACCATTTTTCACTTAGATGGTTTGCTGGTGGGTTTATTGCTCACCATTCTTTCCACACAACTTCCTCTTTCCATGCAATTTCCTCTTTCCATGCAATATCCTCTTTCTATGAAATTTGTGCCTGGGATGCTTCTCTCATTGCTTTCCTCCATAGCTGGTTTTCTTTTTCTTTTTCCGTGCGGCTCAGCTTTATTTCCTTGCACAATTTTAAGTTCTCGGCACTGGATTAGGCTGCGTAGCAAGAAGATTCTTGTCCTAGAATGTCTTCACTTTTTGCTGAATCCTAGCGACTTTCTCTACAACTTCTTATGCTTGTGCGGCCAACTGCTCAACACGGTCAAAATGTACATGCTGCAATGATTCCACCTCTATTGATTGTATTATGCCTTGAAGTCTTTGCTGCATCAGCTGAATAAGGTCTGCGAGATGCTTGAATGTTGATTGATGTGTCTCTACTATTGATGTAATTGTAACTTTGGAATGTATTGACTTGTATTTCTTATGTATTGTACCCCAATGTTTATTCCGGGAGTTTCTATAATGTAAAAAAGTCATGTCAAGTCAATGTCAGTAACCCTCCTATTGTTCAAGGGTTAAATTCCCCGCAGTTCCTAGGCACTAGGGTTGTTATACTCACCTAGTGAAGTCGGCCATAGTAGGGTTTAGTCAAGTCAGGAATTAGTATAAATAGAGAGTTAGCCTCTCTATTTATCACACACTCACTCAAACTCAGTTGTAGCACATAGCTGAGGAAGAAGAAGATACTAGGGCTAGGAAGAAAGAAGGTTACTGCTGTTGGGAGATCATCTTACTGTTTTGGGTGTTACTTTTGGTGTTGATTCTATATCTGAGAAAGTTGCAGGGTTTTCTCCATTTATGGTTTCCCCGAGGAAAAAAATTGTGTTCATTGTCTCTTGTGTTTTATTGATGTGCTTGTTATTCTCTCAGTTAAAGATCCTAATATAATGCTAGCTTAATGTTAAAAATATAACATGGTATCAGAGCTAACCTGAGAAGAAGACACTGTGCAGCTATGGGAACTAGGGATTCCTACTTTATGGATCTCTCTCCACATTTTTTTAGAAAAATAATGTTGGATTAACTCTCCTCCCTAGGGCACATCTTTCTGTCAAAGAAGAATCCAATTCTGAGGTTTTTCAGTTTTGGACCCAACACTACTGCCGAAAATTAGGGCTTTCCACAGAAGTGGAATTTTTCAATGAGCCCAGGCCTAGATTGATATCCTCCCCAAAATTGAAGTTTAGAGGTCAAGATCAAAGCATTTGGTTGGACAGAACTCTAGAAAAGAAAAACCCTAATCTTCTCCTAAACCAACACTGCAGAATTTCAGCTCCAAATCCAAATCTGACATCTTGACCTGGTAAGATCTAAATATTTTGTATTTCCATTTGAGGTTCTCAGTTAAGATGTCTCAACATACCAAGCTTAATGAAAATCTTGAGGGAGATGATAAATTCCGATCTTGGAAGTATAGGATCTCCCTGGTACTAGAAGAAAATGAGTTGGACTCCTACATCCATGAGGAGGTTCCAGTTCCAGAGGGAGATGAGGCTAAGGCCTTACATAAGAAGAAGTTGGTTATGGAAAATAGGATTATTGTTGACTCAATCAAGGATCATGTCATACCACAGGTGTCCTCCCTCAAGACACCTAAAGCTATGTTTGATTCCCTAACCAAATTGTTTGAAGGGAAGAACATAAACCAGAAGATGACTCTATGTTATACCAAAATCTTTTCGCCATCATGTAATAAGACATTTGACATACCTACTTGCCCTAAATCCCAACTTCTGGAGTGGAAACTAAATGGTTTTTAATCAATTTGTCATACAAATTCCCAGCACTGATCATGCCCCTTTATCCAGGAGTGGTACCCCTGCTCGCACCGCCTTTCATCGGTTGTCCACAAGCGGTGCCACCGCCCATTGCCCTTGGTCCATAGGCGGTTATTACCAGAACCGCTCTGTCATAGAAGGAGAAGCACGGTACCATGGGTAAAAAGGGAAAAAGAGAAGTTTCTCGAGGCTTCTAGATGATAAGCCTCATGTACTGCCTTATCCCTACTATTGTGGGTTGGTTGAGCTCGAGATCCCTCATCCTAAGATCTTAGAGGCCACCTCACCCACTAATTTCTCAACCATATATATCCATTAAATCCCTATAAATATGAGCTCATAGCCATGGTTGAGGGGTGAACATGGAAGGTATTGTTATGCTGTTGGATTGATTCTTGGCCCAGGATAATTTGGAGAGAGCATAGAGAGCTAGAGTCGGAGATTTTGGAGATGAAGAGCTGGTTTCATGGAGATGCATGCCAACACTAAGGCTTGGTTGTAAACTTCTTCATATTTATAATGCAATTTGATTTATGTCCCACATATGATGTTGTTGTTGTGATTTCACATATATATGTTGCTAGATTCTTTAGTCACTAGCATAGATTAGTATATCATATTATGGTTGCTTTGATTTGTTTTGTGTTGAACTTTTCTGTAGGTACACAGGTGAATTGTCAAAGCCTTGTATTCCAGATATCTATAGCGTCTAGGGAGGGTCTTCAACCTCTGTCCTCTATTTGTTCTGGATCTAAACCATTCAAACCAGTCGAACACCTTGCTGTCCACAGGAGGTGAAATATTCCAGCTAACAAATTTGGTGACTCCACTGGGGAATTAGTGTATCAGTTGTTCTGATCTTCCTCAGTCTGCAACTCTTGTCCAAATCCAGGCTCCATTTTATTCAACTCTCTTCAATCAGATCTACTTTCTAACTTGCATTATTTGTGTTTGAATTTCCAGATTTGTTCAGATCTGAGTAATTTCGGTCTTTTATGCTCTGTTTCCATACTCAGTTCAACAGTATTTTCCTTGATCTGGTCTTTTTCTAACTTGATCTATCGTTCTCTTTGTGTTTTGGATTTTTACAGGGAACCGCACATGTTCTGTTGACAAGGAGTGGTGCCACCGCCTGAATCCAGTTAGCAATACGTGGTGCCACTTCCTGAATCCAGTGAGCAAGGAGCAGTTCTGCCTCAAAACTGCCTGTCAGCAGCTTCATCTGCACGGTGCCAGGTAGGCCTTGTTCCAGACTTTGAATTTTGATTTTTGTGTGTTTTTGGCTTACTTTTTGATGAAAGAAAGTTTATGTTTCTTGCATTGGTTTTTGTGTTCTTTTCTTTGCTTGAAACCTCTTGCTCTTTTCTGTAGATATTATTCACTGGAATTGGAAAATATACCTTTCATTTTCATGTGTAGGCTTTGGTTTGTTTTGGACTTGGAATGCATGAGTGACCCATGTTGTTTTAAGTCTTTCTTTGCTTGGGGTGAATCTTGTTTCCTTTTGCATGCTGATTTTTTTAGTTCTTGATATGGAAATATTGGTTCTCCATTTCCTTTTATGTTTCAAAGAGAAGTTTTAGTTTTCTCTATCTTTTTCTTTATTCGCATGTTTGTTGAATGATTTTCTTCTTGTTTTGTGCATGATTGTTTAAAATTCTAGATCTTACTTTCATTGAGAAGAAACATCTATTTTCAGCTTTGCGTGTATTAGAGTTAGATTTGTTTGGAAACATTAGTGAAATCATCTTTCCATTAAGTTTTTATGCGTCTTTTTCAAGCATAAAAAGATAGGAAACATTTCTGGTTTATTTATGTTAAATGTTCTCTAGATTTATTTTTTATTTTTTGCTTTAAAAGATTGATTGGGGTGCATTGATATTTCACTTTTCGTTTGAAAAGATAGAATTGCATTTGCATTTGGGTGTGCATTTTTGGGAAGAAAAGTAAATCTCTCTCCCTCTCTTAGGTACAATTTCATTAAAGAGAAAAACTTGCATTATCATATAGATCAGTGTGCATCTTCTTTAATTCAAGTTTTCACTCCATGGTTCCACCTAAACGCACAAGATAAAATTAACAGTAGTACTCGGTTAAAACTTTTAGCAATTTGAGTGATAAGTTAGAGAGGTGTTCGGGCATCATTAAGCATAGGAGCTATCGTTATTTGTCTGCATTACATCCCGGGACTCGCGTGGTTCTTCCACGTACCGTCGGTATATCTAACGGCCTTTCACGTACCCTTGAGGTATATAGAAGGGTACTTCAGGTACTCGATTGTATATCGAAAGGCCCCTTGTGTATGGTTATGTATTAGACAGTACTACTATTGATTTGAGCTCCCTCGTACCTTGTGTATATCGGGAGACCCTTTTAGGAATCCTCAAATCATTTGAGTTATCCTTTTGGCCTGTCCTGTGAGATTCCTGACTCTTATCCACTCCTTTCACATGTGTGCTTGTTGCTTTTAGTTTGAGTAGTACTTTCTTGTGCGTGGTATTTAGGGGGTTATTAGAGGGTTTAGAGATGGAATCCTCATCTGGGACTACCACTCAAGAGGTCCCTTTCTAAGGTGTGCATTTTCTATTCCCTCCAAGTGAAGGTATTGGTCCTCCCTTTATTGCCACTCTAAATATTCCTGGATTAACTATAGGATTAATGGTCTGGATTTTTAATCCAGTAATTCCTATTACACCTAACGTTTCAAATGTCATCTCTCCTTCGGCAGAGGATCGACCTCAACGTAATCCCTCTCCTTCTTCATCGGTTGATGTTCCACCCCTTTCTTCTTCTTTGCTTGACCAAAGCTCTATGGTTAGTAGTCATGTGGGTAAGAAGAAGAAGAAAGGGAAGGGTAAAAAGAAGAAGGATAAGAAAGAGAAAAAGAAGCAACCATCTGCTCTTGATGGTGCTCATTCTAAGAGAACACTCGAAAAACCAAAGTTCCCTTGTAAGATTTACAAGAGGGACCACCTTCTTAAGGAGTGTCGCGGTCTCTCCCGTGTACAAGAAAAGTGGTCTAAAAGATCCAAACCGTCTATGTCATCAACCTCTGACCATCATGTTGATGATACTCCCTCAACCAATGACCCATTCGTAAAAGATCATAAGGGTAAAGTTTTGTGTCCTTGTTTGATATGCAAGGCTATGCATCGTACTTTTCTTTGTCCAAGCATGTATGAAGCTTCGCATTGGTTGGAAAACATTACTGATCATCAACAGATGATTCCAACAAGTGATATTAAGTTATCCCTTGATCCCCCACTGGTTGACCAAGTGGTCGATTCGAATTTATCTCTAATTGATCCCACTCTTCCTTCGGAGAGTGAAGTGGTCAAGTCGGTGTCATTTCCACCCGATCCCACTCTTTCAGTAGAGAGTGTTAAGACTGAAGTAGTCTCTTTGACCAAATCTTTGTCTTGTTATTCTCTTCCACTAGAGAATGAACCAAAACCTGCCGAAGTTTTTATGCTTCATTCTGATTGTTCTCGACAAGAGGAAATTTCATCTGTTTCGACAGAAACCTCTTCGAGTAATGAGGTTATTTCCTTTGACTTGAGTAACCTAACAGAGTCTTGTCTTCATTCGATTGTTCCTTTCCAGATAGTTGTGAATGTTACTGGTAGGCGGATACTTCGCACTATTGTTGATGAAGGGTATTCTGTTAGTATTCTATCCTCCACTATTTGGAAAGCTTTAGGTTCTCCTCAGCTTGTGCCAGCCACCGATCAGATATTGGCTTTTAATCGAAGGCCTACTACACCTTTAGGGATCCTTCCTTGTTTTCCTATTACATTAGGAGGGAAAACTGTCTGCATTGATGTTATGGTGGTCCAAGGTCCTTTAGATTTCAATATGCTCCTTGGAAGTGATTATGTTTACGCCATGAAGGCTGTTGTGTCCACACTCTTTAGAGTTATGCATTTTCCCCATGATGGGAATATTGTGACCATTGATCAGCTTTCTTTTGTTACACCTGACCATCGCATTACTCCTAGTAATCAGACTGCCCTGAATGTGTCGCATGTTCTTGTGGTTCCTTCCCATTCTTCTAGTTAAATTCTTCCCTTCATAGGTAAAATGAGGGGCATGGTTCTAGTCTCTGGAATTCATACTAGAGTTAAGCCATTAGATTTTATGTAATGGGGGGAACCTACCAACCTTTGGATATCATGTTGGGTAGGAGCAGGTTTTAGAGCATAGTTTACACTTTTGGTTTTAAGCTTGCATAAAAATGAAACCATGTCTAGAGCATAGTTTACCCTGTGGTTCAACCTCGTTAAAAAATAAAACCACTCCTCAAGCATAGTTTACGCTTTTGGTTTCAATCTTGCATAAAAATGAAACCATGTCCAAAGCATAGTTTACTTGTGGTTTCAAGCTCGTTAAAAAATAAAACCACTCGTTAAGCATAGTTTACTCTTTTGGTTTCAAGCTTGCATAAAAATGAAACCATGTCAAGAGCATAGTTTAACTTTTGGTTTTAAGATCGTTAAAAAATAAAACCACTCCTTAAGAATAGTTTACGCTTTTGGTTTCAAGCTTGCATAAAAATGAAACCTTGTTTTGAGCAAAGTTCCCATTCTATGTCAAGCTCATTAAAAAATGAAATAGCACCTGACCATCATGTCAGGTTCTGACCATCATGTCAGTTTTTCTTGAGCAAAGTTCCCATTCTATGTCAAGCTCATTAAAAAATGAAATAGATCTCCTCAAGCATAGTTTACCTTTTAGTTTCAAGCTTGCATAAAAATGAAAACATTCTTGAGCATAGTTCATTTTCTATTTCAAGCTCATTAAAAAATGAAGTAGGTTTCCTTAAGCATAGTTTACCTTTTGGATTCAATCTTGCATAAAAATGAAACCATGTTCCAAGCATAGTTACCTTCTGTTTCAAGCTTGCGTAAAAATGAAACAGATCCCCTTCCCTTGAGTTGAGTCTTCACTTTAGTGTTAGAACTTGAACCTTCACCTGCCTGATTCTCGTTCTTCCTACCCCCTTGGTGAACATTTTCACATTAGTAACCAGGTTTTTAGGTTGGGTATGGAAGAAGAATCGTCTAATGAAAAGAAGTTGGGGGGCATGTCGATCCCCTAGCAACCATGTTAGGGGCAAGCTTCACTAGCAATCATGCTAGGGGAAAGATTCCAACCTCTGATTATCATGTTAATGGGATTTTTTCAAGCATAATTTACCCATTGGTTTCGAGCTTGTGTAAAAATGAAACCAATCCCTGAGCATTCTTTCGACTGATCTTCGAGCTCATTAAAAACAGTAAGATGGTGTTGAGCTTAGTTTTCATTTTTCATGCTTTGGTTAAAACATGAAATTTGGTTTGAGCTTAGTTTATTACTTTTTCATGCTCTGGATTCAAAACATGAAAAAATCTCATGGATTTCTCTTTAAACCCTTTTTAGGCTCCCTAAATACGAAAAGATTGTCGAGTGATCTTGTCTTCTTCAGGCTTGTTAAATTATTTGAAGAGTCGTCTGTCAAACGGTAGGCTATCTCTTTCTCGATTTGGATAGGACTATTTACTAGAAAGGAACACTCCAGCCAATCATGACTGGAAGAGTTCTCTAAGGTATGATTATACACTTTTTTGGGCCTTAGAGACTAAATCATACAAAAAAGGACCCCCATGGAGTTTTCTTCTGTATTCATTCAGACTCTCTAAACATGAACGATACCGAGTTTTCTTTCAGTGGACTCATTAAATTAAACATTGAGAGGTCCGTTTTGGGAACAAACCCCTCCTCTCTCAAGTTCGTAAAACATATGAGACTGGACTTGTCTTCTGACAAGCTATATCGAGTGTTTGTTACCCTCTTTGAACTCATAGAACCAAAAAGAGGCACTCATCGATCATGATGGTGAAAAAGGGAAGGGAATCATTTTGTAAATAATGGTAGTTGTTTGTCATTAACTTTGAACATGCCACTTGTCTGCATAATCATGTCATTCAATTGGGTATTCAACTGATCTCCATGATGATCCACTTTCATGAGTCATGTCAATCCTTTGATTCTTTCAAAAGAATGCATTGTCCATTGTCGCATTGTGTATCTGTCCTGTCTAGTCATGCTTCCAAGTCATTTTGTCGTGCCGCCTGATGTTCAAAGGGGATTTGAAGAAGTTTTACCTCTACAGTCTACAAAGTCTTTGTGTCAGTATCTTTGAGTCAGTCATATGGTTACTACATTCACATCATTCCAGAACTATGTTTCGAGTTTCATGTCATAGATTTGGGACTCATCATGGCCCTCCTTTGACGAAACTATTCCCATTGACATCATCTCATCATCTGGGAATTAGTATTAGAAACAATATTTAGTACCTTGAGATCTATATGCCTTAATGATAGATTCTCTTGTTCTCGACATAGGTTCACATCATTGACCTTTGATTGATAGAATTGACTCATTGTTCGACATCAGGACATCTATTCGCACTCAGTAGATTGTACTAGGGTACCTTGGGAGTCATTGACATTAATGGTGATCTCCCTCGCACTTGTTAACGGTTCACATCATTGGCCGGTAATCAAGTGGTTTCTACCATGTTCAACTTCAGATCATTGTAATCACATGGATAGAATCATACTTTGTGGAAGACGAGATGAAGACCCTGGGTATTTGTTTAAAATCTCTCATTCATTTTTCCTAGGTTGCGATGGAGTTTTGTATATCTAGCATGGATCCACATTTGTATGGTCGTGGCTATGCTCAAATTTGCGTCTGTATGACATAGATTTATGTTGTATGTCTAGTAGCTATGTCCAAGTTTGAGTCCTCTATCACATGGATCTACACTGTATTCTAGTAGCCATGTTTGTTTATTCCACTCATAGATCTTCCTTGTATCAGTCTGTAGCTATGAGTTTGGTTACTTGTGTCTATGATTCAACATATTGATGTACTACAGATGCTACTTGATGACATGCTCCGCTCGAGCTAACATTTTCATCTCTCGGCAACGACTTGTTCTCAAAGCTCTCATTTATCGTATCACTCTAAGACTCATGCTTTGGGGGGCATCCTGTTATACCAAAATCCTATCACCATCATGTGATAAGACATTTGACATACCTACTTGCCCTGAATCCCTACTTATGGAGTGAAAACTAAATGGTTTTTCATCAATCTGTCATACAAATTCCTAGCACCTCACATGCCCCTTTATTTAGGAGCAGTACCCCTTCTCACACCGCCTTTCATCGATTATCCAAAAGCGGTGCCACTGCCCATTGCCCTTGGTCCATAGGCGGTTATTACCAGAACTGCTCTGTCATAGAAGGAGAAGCGCGGTACCCTGGGTAAAAAGGGAAAAAGAGACATTTCTCTTCACTTCTAGATGATAAGCCTCGTGTAGTACCTTATCCCTACTACTGTGGGTTGGTTGAGCTTGAGATACCTCATCCTAAGATCTTAGAGGCCACCTCACCCACTAATTTCTCAACAATATCTATCCATTAAAGCCCTATAAATATGAGCTCATAGCCATGGTTGAGGGGAGAACATGGAAGGTATTGTTATGTTGTTGGATTGATTCTTGGCCCAAGATCATTTGGAGAGAGCATAGAGAGCTAGAGTCAGAGCTTTTGGGGATGAAGAGCTGGTTTCAGGGAGATGCGTGTCAACACTAAGGCTTGGTTGCAAACTTCTTCATATTTCTAATGCAAGTTGATTTCTGTCCCACATATGATGTTGTTGTTGTGGTTTCACATATATATGTTGCTAGATTCCTTAGTCACTAGCATAGATTAGTAGATCATATTCTGGTTGCTTTGATTCGTTTCATGTTGAGATTTTTTGTAGGTACACAGGTGAACTGTCAAAGCCTTGTATTCCAGATATCTACACGTGTAGGGAGGGTCTTCAACCTTTGTCCTCTATTTGTTCTGGATCTGAACCATTGAGACCAGTGGAACACCTTGTTGTCCATAGGAGGTGAAATATTCCAGCTAACACTCTAAGGAACTAGTTGAAGAATGTAAAGATTCATAATGAGGAGATCATCTAGTCATACTTCACAAGGGTCTCCCAAATCAAAGAACAACTTGAAGTATTAGATGGGAAGTGAAGATCAAGATCTCACAGTACACTCCAAGAAAGGAAGAAGGGAAAATCATCATCACCAAGGTAAGCATTCTCATCAAAAAAGAAGGGATCCATTAAAACTTAGATGTTATACATGTGATGAAATAGGACACTTTGCTAGAATTTGTCCCATGAATAAGAATGGATCCAAGAAGAACAAGAACTCCAAAATAAGACATCATGCTCACAATGATGAGGATGTTGATCCTCCTAGGAAGAAAGTAAAACAAGAAAGTGAAGACTCTTCAAGTTATGAAGAATATGTTCTGATCTCTGCTCTCATGAGAAATGTCACTCATGGAAGCAAAGATTGGCTTATTGATAGTAGGGCTTCCAAACACATGACAGGATTCAAGGAATCTTCTGAGAAACTATCCGAAGATAATTCACCCCATAAGGTGAAACTTGGGAATGACTACCAATATCCCATAAAAGGTAGTGGTGAATCCTCCTGCAAGCTAGACTTTGAAAAGTATATGAAAATGAAGGATGTATTGTTTGTACTTGGAATAACGAAGAATATTCTCTCCATATCGACAGTGGATGAAAAAGGCATGAGGGTTGCATTTGTAGATGGCCAAGTCCTCATGTGGCCAAGAGGAAAGACTATTGACAATGCAATAGTAATTGGAGAACAAGAAGGAGGATTATACAAATATAAGGGCCATCCAGAAAAAGCTTTGGTCCATGACACAGTAGATCCAAATGAACTTTGGCATAGAAGGCTTGAACATGTGCACTATAGAGCACTACCACTTGCAAGCAAAGTTGTTGAAGGTCTTCAAAAAATTCAAGCAAAACATGAAGGAGTCTGCAAAGGATGTGCGAAAGGAAAGAATACAAAGAAGACATTTCCAAGTAGTGAGAGAAAAGCAAAAGGAATCTTAGAAATCATACACTCCGATGTATGTGGACCAATGTCATCAAGTTAACTAAGCGGGTATGTATACTATGTCTCTTTTATTGATGACTTTTCTAGGTAGACATGCACTTACTTCATGAAGAACAAAGATGAATTTTTCATCAAGTTCAAGGAATTCAAAGCCTTGATCAAAAACCACACAGAAAAGATTATCAAGACCTTTCGATCAGATAATGGCGAAGAATTCACATCAAATGAATTGAAAGACTTATGCAAAGAATCAAGGATTAAGAGGGAGATATCCACTCCATATAATCCACAAAAGAATGGGGTTGCAGAAAGGAAGAATAGAACTATCATGGAAGCTGCAAGAGCAATGCTTCATGATTAAGATCTTCCCATGCATCTATGGGAAGAAGTTTCTAGAACAGTGGTGTATGTACAAAACCATACTCCACACAAAGTACTCAAGAACAAGACACTTGAAGAATTCTTTTCCAGCAAGAAACCAGAAGTCAACCACCTCAGAAGATTCGGCTGTCTAGTGTACATACACATTCCGAAAGAAAAGAGGACAAAGTTAGATCCTTCAGGAAAGAAGGGTATATTTATGGGATACTCTAAAAGATCGAAGGCTTATAGAATATACTTCCCAGGATTCAAGAAGATCAACATCAATAGGGATGTAACATTTGATGAATACTCAGCTTACAACAAATCCAGAAAGAGACCTAATGAAGATCCTGAAGAATCAGAAGTACCCAGAACTCATGACACAACCATAAATGAAGAAACTCAAGAAGAAGATCAAGAATTTGAAGAACCTCAAGAACCTGTAGATCCACCTCAAGAGAAGAATCCTCAGAATAGGAAACCTGCTTAGGTACGGGAAGCTATCCAAGGTGTGGAAAGATATGGGGCTCCAGAAGAAAATCATAGAGAAAGGAAGAGGACCAGGTCCTACTCTGGGTATGTAGCTTTATTGTGTGACTTTATCAATAAATAACCTTCCAACTATGAAGAAGTGGAAGAACAGAAAGAATGGAAGGATGCTATGATTGAAGAGTATCAATAGATCATGAAGAATGATGTTTTGGATGTTGTCCCAAGACCAGAAGGGAAGTCGATTGTAACTTCCAAATGGATATACAAGATTAATCATGCTGTAGATGGCAGCATAGAGAAATATAAAGAAATATTCATGGCTCGTGGATTCTCACAGAAAGAAGGAATAGATTATGAAGAAACATTTGCATCTGTAGCTAGATACACTTCCATAATATCAGTACTTGCTCTGGCTACAGTGATGAAATGGAAGATACACCAAATGGATGTCAAGACTGCTTTCTTGAATGGTGTAGTGGAAGAGGAAGTGTATGTAGAGCAACCACTTGGTTTTGAGACACATGACAGGGAGTCTCATGTGTGTAGATTGAAGAACGCCCTGTATGTTTTGAAACAGGCACCTACGACATGGTACGACAGAATTGACAGCTTTCTATCCAGTTTGGGCTTTACGAAAAGTAAAGAAGATTCCAACCTTTAATACAAGGTTGAAGCTGGAAACCCAGTGATGGTCCTATTGTATGTAGATGATCTGTTTGTAACAGGTATGGATGGGTTGATTGCTGATACGAAGATGAAGCTTGCTACCGAGTTCGAAATGAAGGACTTGGGTATGATGCACTATTTTCTAGGCATGGAGGTGTGGCAGAATGTGGATGGAATCTCCCTTGGACAAGGGAAGCATGCAGTAGAGATCTTGAAGAGGTTTGGGATGATGGAATACAAGGCCATGACCACACCTATGGAATTGAAGCTGAAGCTGTTGAGTGATGCTTCATCAGAAGCAGTTAATGCTACAATGTATTGTTAGATGATTGGATCCTTGATGTACCTAACAAACACAAGACCAGATATTTGCTTTGCTATGAACACCTTGAGCCAGTTCTTGACAGATCCGAGACATGTTCACTTGATTGCTGCAAATCATATTCTGAGGTACCTGAGGGGTACAATTGATTATGGGATCAAGTATGAGGTGAATCAGAAGATCAACCTAGAGGGTTATGTTTATTCAGATTGGGTAGGCAGTGCCATCGATAGGAATATCACTTCAAGGTGTTGCTTCAGTATGGGATCATGTGTGATCTCTTGGTTTAGCAGGAAGCAATCCTGTGTGGCACCGAATACAGATGAAGCAGAGTATGTTGTAGCTTGTTCAGCTATTTGTGAGGCAGTATGGCTGAGGAATCTACTGTCTGATTTATTTGATCTCGAGATGGATGCTACTTGTATACATTATGACAACCAGAGTTGCATGAAGTTGTCAGAGAACCCAGTGTTCCATGACAAGTCAAAGCATATCAAGATCAAGTATCACTATATCAGGGATATGGTGAAGAGGGGAGCAGTAAAGCTCCAGTATGTTGTGACAGATGAATAGATAGATGATGTGTTGACAAATCTATTGGCTAGGGTGAAGTTTGAGTACTTCAAGGAGAATCTTGGTGTTCTCTAGATCAAGGTTCCCTCCAAAGGGAAGTGATGAGTCCATGAGCCATTCTGACATGGTGAGAGGATTGGTTCCTTCCATGGTCAGGTTTAAGGGCTTAGCTATTCTATCATGGTGAGAGGATTGGTTCCTTCCATGTCAGATGTGAGTGCTGAGCCATTCTGATGTGAGTGTAGGATTGGTTCCTACATGATCAGATATAAGCACTGAATGCCATTCTTGGAATGGAGGCACCTGGTCAGTTACCAGGAAAGCTCAGTCTGGGACTGAGGGCCATTCTGAGCTGACTGTAGGATTGGTTCCTACATGATCAGATGTGAGTGCAGATCCCTTCTAACATTGGTTGTCAGATGTAAGTGTAGAGCCCTTTCAACATGAAGGATTGGTTCCTTGCATGCTCGAATATAAGTGCTGTGCCTTTTTGACATTGGTTGTCAAATGTAAGTGTGGAGCCTTTCAAAATGGAGGATTGGTTCCTCGCATGGTCTACTATAACTACTGAGCCTTTCTGACATTGGTTGTCAGATGTGAGTGCTGGGCCTTTCTGAGAGGGTTGTGGGATTTGTTCCCACATGGTAAGATGTGAGTGTTGGGCATGCCTTTATGATATGATTATTGGATTGGTTCCTACATGATCAGATATAAGTGTTGGGCGGGCCATTCTGACTTAGGGTTAGGTATAAGTGCTTGAAGAAGACCTACATGGAGGCTAGGCCTACAACCAACATGAAAAAGGGATGGCTCTGTAGAACTTCTTGCGATGAGAAAAATCAAGAGATAGCACCCATGATGATGATCCGACAATGATGATCCAGATCGAGTGATGATCTAGATCCAGTGATGGTGTTCCAATGATGATGATCCAAATCGAGGGATGATCCAGATCTAGTGATGATGATCTAGATCCAGATGACGATGAATTGAAGATGAACATGATGTGAAGATGAATATGACAAGGACTCGAGGATGATCCAGATGATATAGAGAAGAAGACTTGTGCTGATAAATTGTATCAAGAGAATACCTTCCTAGTTAAGAGGGAGTGTTGATGTCATTGTAACTTCAGAATTTATTCACTTGTATTTCTTATGTATGGTACCTCAATGTTTATTTTGGGAGTTTCTATAATGTAAACAAGTCATGTCATGTCAATGTGGGTAACCCACCTATTGTTCAAGGGTTACAGTCCCCGCAGTTATGTGGCACTAGGGTTGTTAGACTCACCTAGTGAAGTCATCCCTAGTATGGTTTAGTCAAGTCAAGAATTAGTATAAATAGAGAGCTAGCCTCTCTATTTATCACACACTCACTCACACTTAGTTGTAGCACATAGCTAAGGAAGAAGAAGACAATGGGGCTAGGAAGAAAGAAGGTTACTACTATCAGGAGATCATCTTACTGTTTTGGGTTTTACTTTTGGTGTTGATTCTATATTTGAGGAAGTTGCGGGGTTTTCTCCATTTATGGTCTCCCCGAGGAAAAACATTGTGTTCATTATCTCTTGTGTTTGATTTATGTTCATGTTATTCTCTTAGTTAAATATCCTAATATAATGCTAGGTTAATGTTAAAAATCTAACATGTACCTTAGCTTCCCTAGTCTTTTCTTGTTCGCAAAGGGTCTATAGTTCATGCTGTAGTCTCTTGATCTCTATATTTTGACAACCTTATGCTCTAGGGGAAACTTCCTCATTTTTTCCTCTGCAGTGCTGATTTTCTCATCTACCTGTCGCACACTCTGACTGATTTTCTCAGTTGTTTCATTTGTGAGAAACACTCCCCAAATGATAGCGACAACATCTACGGATTTTGTGCAGAGGGGTTCTCCTTCTCTGATTTTATTAGCAGCTTCAGACACTGCTCTTCTTCTTTCGTCAAGAACCTCTAGGGGTGTACTTGGCATCTGCTTAGATTGCAGCTCCTCCACTTGCTGCCAAAGATCCTGTGCGATATTTGAGAGCCTGGTCACTTTAGCCAAGGAGTATTCATATTCTTGCCCTGCTTATATTGGGAATGTTGCAATGGAATTCTTGATAGAGACCACTAATGCGATGTTGTTTTGTTCACATGCTAGTATTTCCTGTTCTTTTTCAGTAATAAGTGTCGTTGCGCCCTTGCATTTCTTTCTCTTTCTCCTTTAATAGGGATTTGCGCAGCTTTTCCATTCACTGCTGTTTTGTTTCCTGGTAAGCAACAACATTTTCCCTTAGCCGGATTTTGGATGTGGTTTCCTGATGAATGCTATAGAATTGCTCCAAGGCTATGTTCAAGAAGTCTATCTACGCGTTGTTGTCATTAGGACCTGCACTTGTCTCTATGTCTGCCTCTAGTTCCTGCGTTTGAATCACAACTTTGATTGGAAACACTAATGCTGGTGTAACTAGTTAAATACTGGGATCAACACCGTATGTCTCGGCCTCCACTATGGCTTTGACATCCTAGATGGCCTCTATCAACTTATTGAGATGGCCCTTGACTTGGGTAGCAATGTTTACTTGCTCCGTCCTCAGACTAGCAAGGTTATCTTGCATGACCTTAGAAACAACATTGGCAAGTTCTTGCAGATCATCTTTAGTTAATGTGTTCATGTTTACTATTATGTCAGCTTTCTGCTTCTTGTGGGACAAGTGGCCCTCTTCTTGCTGTGTGTGTATCAGTGTCTGTGCATGCTCTTAACTTGGTGGGCGCTCTGATGCATGATGGTCCAAGTTGTCCTCATTGTGTTCATGTGACAGATCATCTTGGTTTTCATCGCCTTCATGCTCTTCACCATTAACTTGGTAAAGCAGCGGTTCCTCTGCATTCCTTCCTTCAGGCAATGGCTCTGCTGGTGGGCTGTGCCATTCCTTGGGCCAAAGATTAATAATTGCATCCACGTCCTCATTTTCCACCATGAAGTCTGCATGGTGCACCTGCTTGATTGGGTCCTTTATTGGCTCTAGTATCATATTATGCGCATCATCCTAAAACTTGATGAATGTGGCATACTTGTGTACTGTTGGACTTCAATCCACTAATGCACATTCAACCTTGAGTTTATGTCAATCCGGAGTTTGTAGACTTAGAGGAATATCCAAGTATAAGGACTCAAAGCTAGACCTAACTGGAATTCTAGTTTACTTATTGTAGAAGGAGCAAGTCGACATAAGTCGACTTGAACGAAGACCGACTTAGTCGATCAGCCGACTAAGTCGAGGGACCGACTACGTCGGTCGGCCGAGTAAACACAGTAGTTAGTCTGTTAACTAATAGTCGTGTCGGTTCGGTGAACCGACAGGTAGTTATGATTGTAACTGTTTGTAACCTGTATATTAGGCTGTTGAGCCACACAAGAACACAGTTCAGTTCTTGGCTTTGTACGATCTATTGAATAATATAATCTGTTCTTGTTATCAGTTCTTGTCTCTTGCATCTGCGTATATTGTTGTATGTATTATTGGTAACCTTATGTGATCTGTAGGATTACAACACTTATGAAATAAACCTATTGAAAGATTAAGATACTATGACTTGAAAACACAAAAACTCCCTTACAGAAGCAGCTTCATTTGCTCTTTCAGTTACATAGCAGTTTATATGTGGAATCTTCTAAGATAATAAAAAAACACAAATTAAACCTAACCCTAAAATTTGAATTACGAGACTCTGCCTATTATCCCAACATTGAGTAAGCAATCAAACATCAATTTCCCTTACAGGAAAGCATTCGCAATGTATAACTGCTCTTAATACTCCATTGTTGAATAAACAAGCAATGTACAGAAATGTGAGATAGTAGTCTGAACCATTCCTTCAATATATAACTAATGAAATAACATAGCTTATAAAACTAATTCAAAACAGTCTAACTCGTTCTGCAATAAAGAAATCGAATTCTACAGGAATTAAAAACATACCACTGGAAACAATCCAAATCGTTTACTGGCAACAATCCAAATCGTTCACTGGCAATAAAAGGGTGTGCAGACTTGACAAAGGGGGCCCTCCAATGCCTCGTTTACACACGCAGAGAGAGAATCACAGAGCTTAAACTTCAATTATATTCACCATAGTAAATCAATCATACACAGTAATCAAACAACGCTACGCGTTTTCTATCTCAAAATAGTGATGGGTTTCTCCTCTGTCTTATCAAATACTTATACAAACTAGAAATGCTATTAATCTGGAAAGCTAATTATGAATTACAATCCTCGGGATCCTCTATCAGATCCATGAAAATAGACAAAATAAGAACTGCCCTGCTTTTGTGCTGAGTGGTAACACAGGTGGTCATCTTTGACTGTCATTGACTCGACACCTGTGAGAGCCACATCATCTATTCGTTGGAAGTTTAACCATCCTTGGACACTGAGGATCATTTCCCCATATTTCAGTTCATGCCTAGCTGGCCTGCAAGCATCCAACCTAGGGGACCTTACGGGAAGTTAGCACATCCTGTAATTCTGAATAAAAACTTTAGTTTAAATGCCTTAAAAAAATCTCATAATTCAATTTGTTAAAAAGCAATGACATTTATACCTTTGACCAAAGTTTGTGGGTGAAATTAAGGCTTTATAAATCAGTATGAAGGTTTTATGGAGGGAATTGGAAGATATTTAGATGACAGAAAGAGGTCAAAATGGTGCCCAACATCTCCCCCAAGAGGAAGTTGTTGCATGTCCTCATGCCCAAAAATATTTGACCCTGTTTATATCAAAATTTTGCTGCTGACCCTCTGTTTTTAATCTCCCATCTGAGATGATGCATTTGTTGAAGCTCGAGATGCATAAAGGACTTTCAGTCTCTCATACTTGGTTTTATAAACCTTCTTTTTTATATACTATCTATATGCATGCTTGGAGATTCGTGTCCTTTGAACTTTAAGTGTCCAGTTGATTTATTTTAACTCCTCATTCCTCAATTCTAATTCCTTTATTTCAAGTTTCAACTTCCTAATCTTTTTACTGTTTTTGGAAGTCTTCTTCTTTTCCATCTTCATTGGAAGCTGCACAGAATTGGTGTCCATCCCCAATTCTTCATTCTTTTGTACTGAATCTTCTTTCTTTTCTCCTTCCATAGTTCACTGCTCTAAGAAAGGAGAAGCTGAGTCTTTTATTATTTCCTGTTTTGATTGCTTTTTCTTTTCTTTCTCTTGCTGATCCAATAAGAGATTGATTCTTTTTTTCTGTCCTATCACTTCATCAGTTTCTTGGATATCCTGCCCTATCTCACCTGCTAGATTTCCTTCTTGACCTCCCAAGGTTTGTATGTGTTCATCCTCTTCTAGTGCTGACTTGCTTTGAGCTTGCTGATACTTCCTTGGCTTTCTCTTATAAGTGGTGAAAATCTGCTCTTGCTTTTGAAACTGTTTTTCTTCTCTTATCACACTCCTAGTTCGTATCCTTCTCTGAGGTTGTTTTGAACTTGTTGCCTCAGAGTTGTCTTCATCATCTGTGATTAACAATACCTCTTTCTTTTTCTTTTTCCCCTTTGGTAGTTTTGAGCTTGTTGCTTCAAGGTTTTGTTCTCCATCCTTGGGGTATGTTATCATCAATAATTTGTCTTCTTTTAAACCTTCTTCAAGAAACTCTTCTTGTTCTTCAAACTGATTATGAATTAAAAAATCTGACCATGTCAAATTTTGCTTCTGTAACTCATGCTTAATGATGATTTTGATGAGTCCACAGTGAAAAAGGCTTTTCATTTTATCTTTTTCATGCCTTTGAAGAGCCTTATCCATCTTGGATAGACTCTGTAATAGGAAATGGGGCATATTAATCTCGCAATCACCTTTTAAATGCTGCAATAGCTTGATATGGTAAGGATATACAATACTGAATCGACCTTCACAGGTAATGAATTTTTGGATAATATAGACTACTTCATCCCAGGGATGAACCAACCAGCTCCTTGGTATTCCTTTCTTCCAGTTCACTGATCCTGCCCTTGATCTGCACAGAAAGGGTATCCATGCCTTCTCCTTGAATTGTTTAGTTTTGAAGACTCTCTCTCCTTGTTGTGGTAGGCCAATAATTTGTGCTAAAATGTCTTCAGACAGTCTAAAGTTCAAGTTTCCCACTGTAGCCCTTTCTCCATCAAATGATTCAGCAAAAGCTAGACTAACATTATCATTATGCCCATCAAACTTTTCAAAAAAAGTTACCCACTGTTTCTTTTCAAAAATTTCCATGCATTTCTCATGAATATCAATGGGGTTGAATTTCTCTGGTTCTAGTCTAGATGTCATTTTGAACTTTGATGGGAAAATAAATATGCACAGGAAACTTCAACCTTACAATTTTTAACTCTGTAAATGTTTTCTTATCCCAAAATGACACTTTGAAATTAGAATTGCTGTTGGTCTAGCAGATTCTTTGGCAAAAAGGTTTAAGTTTTACCTTCCTCCTGGTGTAATTGCCTTCAATTCTTCCTGCACGATACTTCCATAGAAAATTAGTGCCTGCATCCTTCTTGTAATCCATGAATTCCTTTCACTGAAAATTATTACCCACATCAATCGGGCTTTTGCAGAGAAAAAGAGTTAGATTTGGTCCAAAGAAAAATGACCAAATCGTAATCCCCGATATCACCAATTCATGCAATTTTCAGGCACATTTGTATACTGTCGTGGGGCATATAACCACATTTCTTTCCATCATTACATGAACATGCCACTTTTCATTCAATTATTCACTCATGAAAGAAATTGAAGGTGAGGTTTTTAATTCATCTTCATATACTTTAGTTTCTTTGCATACCCCAATGTTTGATTACAAATTGTAATGTGGGATTTCTTCAGCTGAAGTGGACTCTTTTCACCTTTTGGAAATATACACGGCCATCAATGCTCTATATTCTATATGTTTTCTTCTACATTAGTGCATCATGCATTAAGTAAACATATAGAAGAAAACATTTGAAAATCCATTTTCTAGTTTATTTTTTATTTTTCTTAAAACACTTTACTTTCTGCTGAGAAGGAAACCCTGCTTGTAGATTACAGTATATGTTCTGGCCATTAAAATTTTGCTTCTGAGTTTGATTCTAACCACCATTTTGACCCCTAGGGTAGGATAATGAAAATTAAATGGAATGCTGGCAGAGATTATGAGGATAATGAAATAGGAAGTTAAGCTTATGAGGATAGGTAAACATGTTATTACTTAGAAACAAAGAATCATACAACTTTTAAAGCACAAAAACTAAAATCCTTACAGACTTTGCTTGATATCCCTTTATGACAAGCTTGCTGCTTGATGTAGCTAATTTGCAATTTATTTATGATTCATATATGTCCTTCTGATCTCTTCTTTTAAAGATGTCTGCTATCTCAGATCCCTTCTACTTTGCTGGAAGTCAGGTCCCTATGTAGATTTCCTCTGCTTTACTGGAATTCAGGTCCCTCTGTATTGCTAGAAATCACTGTATTGCTGGAAATCAGGTCCCTCTGTAGATTTCTTATGCTTTACTGGAAGTCAAGTCCCTCTGTATTGCTAGAAATCACTGTATTGCTGGAAATCAAGTCCCTCTGTATATGAAAAAGACTTGGAGGGTACTTGGAGGGTTCCAAGAAAGCATAAAAATGCTTATCCCCCTCACAGGCCTACTTATTGACTTGTCCTCAAGTCAAACAAAAACTTCATTATTGAAAATAAAGCTATGTAAAAGACATGAAATTTGAAAAAAAATATTTTTATGAATTTTCAATGGCCAAGAGAACCTAGTTTTCCATGGAAAATTCAAGTTTATGTTGTGCCAATGGCCTGGTTTTCACAACTAAACTCCCTTTTTTTCTTGTTTTTATTTTTATTTTTTTATATTTTCTCTTCTTTTCTTTTTTTTTTAATATATTTTTTATATCATATCATCTAAGAAGCAAGTGAAGGAGAAACACCAATGTGTCTATCTAGCACTTCCATTTCCCTTTGCTGTGAAATCTGCTGTATGAAATCTTCCTTATTGATAGGATTGGTATAAAGTTTGAGCCGATGGCCATTGACCACAATTGCACGTGCTTCATCATTGATTGTTTGAAGTTTGACTGAGCCATTGTCATATACCTCTGCAATCTCATATGGACGAAGCCAATGAGTTGTGAATTTGGCTTTGAAGTCTTTGAACTTTGAGTCAAACAATAGTGCCCAGTCACCGATGTGAAATTGTTTCTTTTTAATAAACGTGTCATGCCATTGGGCTCTCTGCTTTTGTATCAAAATATTTTGTTCTATGGCAGCCTGTCTCATCTCATCTAGTTGATTCAATTGAAGTATTCTTTCTTGCTGTGCCTCAGAAAGATCCATACCCAAATCTGCTGCTAACTTGAAGGTATGAATTTGAAACTCTATAGGTAGGAGGACTTGCTTACCATAAACAAGCTGATAAGGAGAAAAACCAGTACTGTTTTTCCAAGTGATTCAGTATGCCCATAAAGCTTCAGTAAGCTTAACTGACCAATCCTTCCTATGCATTTGGACAGTTTTGGTGATGATTCCTTCTAAAGTCTTGTTTGTAGATTCCACTTGGCCATTAGCTTGTGGATGGTAAGGGGTAGATTTTCTGTGCTTAATCTTGTACTTTGCTGCTATCTCCTGCACTAGTTTGGAAGTAAACTGGGCACCCTGATCAGTTACAATTTCTCTAGGAACCCCAAATCTGACAAATATCTCCTCAAAAAGAAATTTTACCACTGTCTGTTCTGTGGCTCTTGGTAATGGTTTGGCTTCTACCCACTTGGTAACGTAGTCTATACATACCAAAATGTACTTCTTCCCTTGTAATGGTGGATGAATTGGACCAATGAAGTCAAGGGCCCACTTTTCAAACGGTTCTATGAGGATTTGTGGTTGAAGTGGCATTTCATCAGACCGGACTGGCCGTCCCATCCGTTGACAAGTATCACAGCTTCTAACATACTTCTCAGCATCTTTGAAAATAGAAGGCCAGTAATACCCCAAATTGAGTATCTTGTATGCTGTTCTTTTCTCTACAAAATGGCCACCACATAGTTCATCATGACATGCTTTCAAAATATCTAAAACTTCATCTTGTCGTACACATCTCCTGATAATTAGATCATATCCTGTGTAAAAGAGATCACCATTAACCCATATATGCCTAGCACTTTGTTTAATAATCTTTTTCTTTTCTTTAGATGACATAGATGGTGCTAGTTGTCCTAATGATAAATAGTTAGCAATGTCAGCATACCAAGGAGTGATAACAGAAAATGCAAATAAGTGTTCATCAGGAAAACTATCTGAAACAGGAACAACCTCACCAGTATTGTGTAAGTGAGACAGGAAATCTACCACTTGATTTTCTCGTCTAGGTCGATCTAAAATGGTGATATTGAATTCCTGCATTAATAGTAACCATCTGGTTATCCGACCATTAGTGATAGATTTATTTATTAAATATCATAAGGCTAAATGATCTGTATGGATAAAAATTTTGTAGCGAGTTATGTAATGACGGAATTTGTTTACATCATGAACTACTGCCAAAATATCCTTTTCAGCTGCAAGTGTCAGATTTTTACTGATAAAGTAGATAGCATATGTCATGGTATGTTCTTTTTGTCCCAACAAGGCCCCTATTGCAGTAGCAGAGGAATCAGTAGAAATATGGAAAGGCAATGTCCAATTTGGTCCCCTTAAAATGGGAGCAGTGGAGAGCTTCTCTTTAAGTGTCTGAAATGCAGATTGACAGTTAGTATCCCATGTAAAATTTACATCCTTTGAAAGTAATTTAAACAGTGGAAGAGCTATCTTACTAAAATATGCAATAAATATACGATAATAGCCTGCATATCCTAAAAAGCTTCTTACATCTGTTTGAGTTGTTGGTTCAGATAAATTTTCAATGATTTGAATTTTAGTAGGATCTACTTTTATTCTAGATGAAGAAATGTGATGTCCTAAAACTATCCCTTTAGTCATCATCATAAAACACTTTTCGTTACTAAGGGAAAGATTTGAGTCAACACACCTTTTTAAAATTTTCTCCAGGTTTGCCAAGGAATCCTCAAAGGCACTTCCATACACAGAAAAAATCATCCATATAGATTTCAACACATTCATGAATTAGATCTGCAAAAATGGCCAAGACTGCTCTCTGAAAGGTAGCTGGGGCATTACATAAGCCAAAAGGTAAAACCTTGTAGGCATATGTGCCCTAGGGACATGTAAAGGTGGTTTTGTCCTGGTCTTCTGTTGCAATACTAATTTGATTATACCCACTAAAACCATCTAAAAATGAAAAATATTCTTTTCCAGCTAAGGTATCCAACACTTGATCAATAAAAGGCAATGGAAAATAATCTTTTAATGTTGCCTTATTTAACTCCCTGTAATCTACACATATGCGCCATTTACCATTTTTTTTAGGAACAACAACCAAGGGAGAAACCCATTGGCTGTTGGAGATGGGGTAAATAAATCCTACTTTTAACAACTTCTGCAACTCTTCCTTGACTATCTCTTTTAGTATGGGGTTCATTCTACGTTGTGGTTGTCTAAGAGGTCTTATTTTATCATCTGTGTAAATGTGGTGAGTGCATGTTTCATAATGAATACCTGGCATATCAGTGTAATCCCAAGCAAATGCATGGGAATGTTTATTCAGCAAAGTAATCAACTGTTCTTCCTGTGATGTAGTAAGATGTGCACTTATATTCAAATGTTTTTTGGGACTGATTTCAACTGTTTTGCTTTGAATATCTGTGATTGAATGAACATTAAAAATATCATGAAGTGCCAATGCTAGAGAATGTATTGTGCAATTTTCCTGAAAATTATAGCCTAAAACTTGATCTGCTATAGCATACTGCATGTCTCTTAATTCTTCAGAAATATCAGGTTCAACAATGAAATAATCTAACAAATCTTCATTGTTTTCTACCTGAAAATCAAAGAACCGATTAATACTCAGGACAGGCTGAGTCACTTCTTATTCTTGTTCCTTAGTCTCATTAATCCATGACAACTGATCTAATGTATAAGGTCTTTGGGCAGAAGGATAAAGTGTAATTTGTTTTCTCTCTATCCCATGTGAAATAAGCATACTTCCTGACCTACATCCTATGAAAGCATCCGTTGTTGCCAACCAGGGTCTGCCAAGAATCAATGGGTGCCCTCCTAGATTAGAATTTGGTTGGAGCACTATGAAATCGACAGGATACTCCCAGGAGTCTAAAGAAACAATGATATCCTCCAATATCCCTTCCGGTGTAATTTTGGACCTATCAGCTAATTCCAAAACTGTTGTGGTTGGTCTGAGATTTGTCAAATGAAGGTATTCCATTGTCTCTAGTGTCATGACATTAATGGTAGCACCTAGATCAATCAATGCTTTTGGAATTGAAAAATTGTTAACAGTAATTGTAACCATTGGGATTCCAGGATCTACATACTTTTCAATAAAAACAGTGTTAGACATTAATCCTGCTAGATTGCCTACCACATGAATTTTTTATGGGTCCTTCCTTCTTTTATTAAGACATAATTCCTTAACTGCTTTAGTATAAATTGGAATATCCTTTATAGCCTGCAGTAGGGGAATTTTGACACATACATTAGTTAACTCATTCAAAACATCAAAATCAGGTAGGGAGATTGAAATTTTTTCTTTGACCAACCTTTCTGGAAAAGGAGGTGTATAGGATACTAATGTTTTCCCTTTTTTATTATGATTTTTTGACTGTGATTTTCTGTATTTAATTTTTTTGGAGTTTTCTCATTTTCTGTTTGTTCTTCTAAGATAACAGGAGATTCTTTTTGTAATGTTTTCCCAAATCTTAAATTGATATTTTTAAGTGGGAGGATTGAGTAGGGGAGTTCCATTCCATCATCAACATTATACATGGGTTTTTCTATTTTATTATTTGGATTTGGAATTGGCTGAGCTGGCAGTTGTGTAGGCCGAGGTGGAGGCTGATTGGATGGCAATTGAAGCTGTTGAGGTTGTGGAACCAATTGAGGAACCATATTGGGTTGTTGGAAAGATGGGACTTGGACTTGATTCTGCTCGTATTGGGGATATGCAGAAGGTTGTTGATAGGGCTGTAAATAGGCCTGCTGATATGTCTAGTTACCATGAGTATATCCTCTCCAATTTGGAGCAGATTGGGCTAATGGAGGAGACCAAGTTTGACAGGGCATGGGTGCAGTCCATGAATTCTGAATAGGAGTTTGATAATTTGTATGAAACTGCTACATAGGATATTGAGACATACCTGAAAATCGTGGCTGCCAAGGTCTTCGTTGTCCCATAAAATAGAGAGACTCCATGCTTTGATTCTCCTCCATTCGAGTTGCCTGCAATTCTTTCAATATGGGGTAATCATCAGTTTTGTGATTTGAAGTACATAAGCCACAAATTTCAACAGTATTTAAAGGACATTCTTTTAATGGGTGTTTCTTTCTGCATTTAGGACAAAAAATAGACAAGGCTTGGTCTTGTTGGTCCTGTTGTTCTTGTCTCTTTTTGGTCTTTGATGTTTCGACCTGTGTGCCTAAGGTACTCAATAAATCAGTCTTAAAATCTTCTAACAGATTCCCTAGCTCAGCTCTGGAGATACCACTGTTTGCAGATTTAGTTACTTTGGTAGTGACATCCCTTTTCCCAGTTTTAGCTTTTCCTCTTGAATACTTCTGACATAAGTCTTGTATCTCATCAAAGGGTAAGTAGGAGATGTCACCTTTACCCATAACATTCAAAATATCCAAATATTCTTCTCTTATTCCTTTTAAAAATATTGTTCGAATGATCTCAGGTGTCAAAGAATTGTATTTGGATTTCTACAAGTTGTATGAGAATCTTTCTAGGTACTCCTCCAAGCTGTCATCTTCCTGTTGAGACATTCTGAAAATGTCATCTTTTGAATCCTTTGATCTGCAATATGCCTGATATTTTCTAGGAAATATTTTCCTCATCTCATCCCAGCTAGTTATAGAATGTTCTCCTAATCCCATGAACCATTTCAAGGCAATTGCTTTAAGGGTATCACGGAAAAGACGAAGCTTATGGGTGTCATCAGTGTATCCATAAGTTCGACACAAGATATCAAACTCGAATAGGAAAGAATCTGGATATTCAGAAGTCATACCATAGAAATTTGGTAGGACAGATGGTGGAATATTCTTCATTTTTACCTCTTCCCCTAGACTAATGCTAGTGTCCAAGATGGGAAATTTAAAGGTGGCTCCTTGATCTTCTTCTATTCTTTCATCCCTCTCTTGTCTCCTTTCTTCTTCCCTTTCATGTCTCCTTTCTTCTTCTCTTCTCTCTTGTCGTCGTTTATTTTCCATTTCTAACATTCTCTCATACTCCCTTCTCTGTTCTGTAGTTGGTCCTTTTGATGTTTCTTCCTCAGCCATTTTAAAAGTACCAACTGTTGTAATGAATCCTTTTCGAAAAGAAGTTCCTGTTACTTTTGTTTTTGGGGGGTTTTTGATAAATCTTCCTTTCTCATCTCTTTGTCTTGACATAAAACTAAAATCTATTCTGTGTTTTGTTAAAAAAAAAATTCTTTTTTCAGAGAACTAAAGTTCCTAAGTCTGCTTCGAAAATGCCTCCCCGACAACGGCGCCAAATGTTGGACTTCAATCCACTAATGCAGATTAAACCTTGAGTTTATGTCAATCCAGAGTTTGTAGACTTAGAGGCATATCCAAGTATAAGGAATCAAAGCTAGACCTAACTGGAATTCTAGTTTACTTATGAAATAAACCTATTGAAAGATTAAGATACTATGACTTGAAAACACAAAAACTCCCTTACAGAAGCAGCTTCATTTGCTCTTTCAGTTACACAGCAGTTTATATGTGGAATCTTCTGAGATAATAAAAAAAAACAAATTAAACCTAACCCTAAAATATGAATTATGAGACTCTGCCTATTATCCCAACATTGAGCAAGCAATCAAACATCAATTTCCCTTACAGGAAAGCATTCGCAATGTATAACTGCTCTTAATACTCCATTGTTGAATAAACAAGAAATGTACAACAATGTTAGATAGTAGTCTAAACCATTCCTTCAATATATAAATAGTGAAATAACAGAGCTTATAAAACTAATTCAAAACAGTCTAACTCGTTCTGCAATAAAGAAATCGAATTCTACAGGAATTAAAAACATACCACTGGCAACAATCCAAATCGTTTACTGGAAACAATCCAAATCGTTCACTGGCAATAAAAGGGTGTGCAGAATTGACAAAGGGGGACCTCCAATGCCTCGTTTACACACGTAGAGAGAGAATCAGAGAGCTTAAACTTCAATTATATTCGCCATAGTAAATCTATCTTACACAGTAATCAAACAAGGCTACATGTTTTCTTTCTCAAAATAGTGATGCGTTTCTCCTCTGTCTTATCAAATACTTATACAAACTAGAAATGCTATTAATATGGAAAGCTAATTATGAATTACAATCCTCGATATCCTCTATCAGATCCATGAAAATAGACAAAATTGGAACTGCCCTGCTTTTGTGCTGAGTGGTAACACAGGTGGTCATCTTTGACCGTCATTGACTCGACACCTGTGAGAGGCACATCATCTATTTGTTGGAAGTTTAACCATCCTTGGACACTGAGGATCGTTTCCCCATATTTCAGTTCACGCCTAGCTGGCCTGCAAGTATCCAACCTAGGGGACATTACGGGAAGTTAGCACATCCTGTAATTCTGAATAAAAACTTTAGTTTAAATTTCTTTAAAAAATCTCATAATTCAATTTGTTAAAAAGCAATGACATTTATACCTTTGACCAAAGTTTGTGGGTGAAATTAAGGCTTTATAAATCAGTATGAAGGTTTTATGGAGGGAATTGGAAGATATTTAGATGACAAAAAGAGGTCAAAATGGTGCCCAACATGTACCGTCTCAGCGTGGATTCTGTGAGATTGCCGAACAACATCATGCAGCGCCGCTACATGTACAAAGAACACAATGTTGTTATCCTTCTACCGATTGGCGTCTACCTTATCTTCCCAAAAGTTCCAGTACCTTGTACCAAGGAAAGATAGTGGGACATCCATCTAGACGTAGTCTAGCGGGTTACCCCACACAGTGAATGAAATCAAGAACAACAGCCAGGAATAGCGGAATTTGTAGGTGTCCTTATGCTAGCCCTGCAGCACATCATCTATGAGTTCGTTCAGCAGGTACCACGACCAATTGAATACTCCTCCTAGAATACATAAATATTCTAGTTCCACCACTGCTGTTGAACATTGATTGGGTATCATCTTGTGGAGCATCTTACATGATAGGATATTTGCGGCAATGTGCACACTTTTTTCCTAGATGGACCCAATCAATAAGCCTTGGCCCGCTCGCTGAAGGCTATGCTTCCGCTTGATGGGATTAATGTATTACTTGGTGAAGTATGGCACTAGATCATCTCCTTCATTCAAGAGGCCATTTATCCTTCCAATTAACTAGGCATCGACTAGATATGGTTGATACAGCCATAGGAATCCTCTGTGGAAACAGAACAGTAACTGCTTCACATACGCATTGAATTGTACACTGTGGCCAAAGTGAGGCATGAACAACATGTTTTTTAGACCTGCATGGGCAAGTCCCTTGGCCCAGTCCATTGGCTTGAGCACCTGGACGTCACTGGTAATAGACTGGTTTGTGACCATGCAAGCTATTATATGTAGTCCTTCCTGCTATCGAGTGTTAAATTCTTGAATCTTCAACCTAGCCAACTCAGGAAGGATATCCTTTAGTAAGAGAACACAAAAAGGAATTCATGGCACTACCAGAGTAGTCACAGACTTCTTTGGGAGATCTCTCTAGTTGACATCATTTCTCCTTGGCCTAATGTAATGCGGGAAATTCTGATCAACTCGCTCTGCCTCCGGCTCTCTTTGTGGCAGCAAGTATTCATCCATGACATCTTCTGCTTGCTCTCCAATAGGTGAATTTCCTTGCTAATTTGGGGTAGTCATAGCCGTGCATTTTCTCTGCTACAGTTGTGGTGGCCTGAACGCCTCTCCTGGTTGCATCTAATTGGGCTGCCTTGGCTCTCTATCAGGTGCTACAACTACTTGTTGTTTGCATGTTCTTTCCATGAGTTCAATCTCTGGCTACTACTGCGGTTGCTGCACCTTAGATGACTGTATTTCTTCTTCCTTCTCAATAGGGAAAGCAGGGATAATAGTGGCGTCTGATGCCTCAATGTCACTAAAGATGTTTATTACCATGGACGTCGATGTGATTGAACAATGATGGTACGTTTTAGCTTTGTAATCACGTGGCTCTGGTTCTCTCAAGTCTCATTGTGTGTAATAGAGTTCTTGATGGGGAAGCCAAATATTTATACATCCCTCAACGTCTTGTAATCATCATTTGATAGGAGTTCGAAGTATAATCGATCTCCCAAGTTGCCTCTATTGACACTTTCTTCATTAACTCCTGTAACTCACTTTCTGGGCTGTACCTGTCAGGCTAGTTATGGTATTTATGCCGAGGACAGGTGATGGGACAAAAAATTATGCCTCCCTGCTCCTAGTACTACATCAAATTAATGTGACTTATCTATCACAGATTCTAGAATCTTTGTTAGAGATTCGTAGCTTAACATTATCCAGCCTGTCATTCCTGCTTTTTGCATCTATTTTTCGTTTTTTGCTTTGTCCCACGTGCTAATGAATTTTTACTTTTCTCTCTTTTTCTGTGATTTCTTTTCCTTGCTTGAGTTTGCACGGTGACTTGATTCTTGCATGCTTTGTTGCTTGTGCTTATCTTTTTTTCTTTTATGGTCGTTTTGACGCAATCCTGTGATAGAGTAGGTTACGTCTTCTAGGCCCCCCTCCTTTTTTTTGAACCCAGAATGTTATGTCTATCGTAGTATGGATTTGGGGGACTGTCGTTCACCATACATTTGACATAGGTATCTAAATTTTGGAGTTTTTACTGTGCCCATATCAGTGATGTACGCGATCCTATATGGCCCTAGCCACTGTGTCTTCAGCTTTCCTGGGTGCTCGAATAATTTGTTGTCATATAGTAGGACAAGTCCTCCTTCTTTGACTGGCTTAACCCTGATAGGTTGATCATGCAATTCCTTTTGTCGCTGCTTACTTTTTTCAACATCTAATCACAAGGGTATTTTCATCTCCCCTAAGCCTCTCTCTATTCCCCTCATTTCTGAGAAGTTGGTAGGGAATAGGTTTTGGTGCTCATGCAATAGATTCATGATCTTTGGAACTGCTTCATCATCCCAATAATCCCTGATATTAGTAGAATTTGGGTTCTTTGGGGATTTGATATGCTTCCTTGATTTCCAGGGGCTAGGGGAGCTGATCACTTGAAATGGTACTTTCTTCTACTGCTCGTGTGCCTTCCGATTCTGGACTGCTGATTAATTGATTCATCCTCTAGGTCTCTGGTTAGACTGTACTACTGAATGGTCAAGATGCATTGGTGAGAATTAGACTCTTTTATAGGGATCTTATTAGCTATATTCCCCTTTTTCATCTGAAGCACAACGTCACTTGTAGGGTGTTGCTCAACAACTTCAATTATATGCACAAACTTCTTAGCGAGTCTCTCGCAATCTTGGGTTTCTTGTTGCATCTCCACATAGGTATACCAGGTTTTAGGTGTCATTTCCAATGTGTATATGAAACCCTCATAGGTGGGTAGCTCTCTTGACTCACTCTCCACCCATCGCATAGACCTTGTAACTCTTGCACACCTTCTCATAGAGAGTTCATGTAATCTATTTTTCCAACCCTCTACAGCCTAACCTAAGTTAGACATACATGAACTCATGCATCTCCAGCTTAGGCTTCCATCTACTTTCGGATTGGTATAATTTTCCTGCATAGCTGTGACATTGTAAATCTGGTTGAGGTAGTCACCTTGTCCCTCACTGCAGGCTCGATGTATCATTGTCCCTCGAATGGATCGATGGGTGATACTACCCTCATTTCCTCATCTTTGAATGAGAGAGTCCTTTTCTTGAAATTTATGATGGTATGATTCTCTATGGCCCAATCTATTTCCAGTAGAGTGGGGTATGGGCTTGTGTCATCAACAATGTTAATGACTTCAAAGTATGCAAATGTGCGTAATCCTTTGACATCGACGGGTACATTGCTCAACTAGCCAATGGGTAGGACCTTCACCTAATTGGCCTAGTCGTAATTGGATAGGAGACTAGTCCAAGTGCGTCTTTCCCATACTTTCCCAAGTTTGTTGCGTCAATATATTGACATCTGAGCCCAGATCCAAGATGATATAATCTAGGTTGTAGTTACCTATCTGTGTAGTCATCCTCAACTCGCGGCCAGTTTTACATTTTTTCTGTACTTGGTTAACATTCTTCTCAGATCGCATCTCTACAGGTATCTCTTCTATCATTTCTTTCTTTTCTACAACAGGATCTTTATATTGTATTAGCGTTAAACAACTTGACAGAAAGTTTCTTATCTTACTAACCTTTGGTGGAACCTTCCTCTGCAATAAGTGTTGAAACAAGTTAGGCATGTCCTTGAATTTTGTGGAACTCTATGATACTTCTAGGATTATGAACTCTGATTGTACATCCTAGAATACTTATTTCTATTTTTGGACATTTAGTGGCTCCATTATCTATGCCGCTGGCCTCACTTATGGTTGTAGTTTCTCTTGTATTTTATCCTGTTCTTCTCTAGTCGTCGCACCTCCTCAATTTACGATAGCGATGTTCAGGTCTTGCGGTTAAGCCACAATCATCTGAAAATTCACATTCAGGTTTGGATTTGGGTTTTTTGTAGGGTTAGGTCCTGCAATGGTCCTTGCTTGCCACTTTGCGATTGGCCGAGGACATTGTTTGACATTATGGTCCTATCCCTTATAGTATGAACACATCCTCGTAGGCTCTAAACAATCTCTAGAATAATGGCCTGGTTTTCCACAGTTATAGCATGTAACTTGGTGAGATCTTCCTCTCCCAAATCCTCCTCTTCCACCTCTTCCTCTAAAGTTTATGCCACCCCTTCCCTGCGGGTGTGGCTGCTATGGTGGGTACTGGTTCTGTTGATAGTGTGGTTGATAGGGGTTTTGTTGCATGTATGGTTGTTGAGGCATGTACTGTGGTTGGTACTAATTAGGTGGGAACTGGGCTGTCTGATATGAGCCTTGCGCTTGTTCATATTGAGTGAACCCTTCATTTTTCATTAAGCAGGTATCAATAGTCTTTTCCTTCAAGAGCTGATATGCTCTACAATATTTCTCATCATGTCCTACTGATTTACAATATTTACAAAATAGGTTTGCAGGGGTACTTACAACTTTTTTCAAATATTAAAATTCTTCATCGCGATGGCCTCTTGACTAGCATATGCAACACCATGATAGCCTATGGCCATTTAATGGGTTGGGTGCACCTGATGCAACGTAATTTTGGAAGGTTGGACAATTATCCTGAGTGTGTCCATCATAAATCTTCTTGTGCTTCTTTACCCTTCTTGATGTCTTGAATTTGTATCATTAGATTGGCGAGCTGCGACTGGATCTACACCATCCCTACATCACCGTCATCGATGGGTGAGGCCTCTAACTTCATTGATAGTTCTAGTGCTTATTTCTGTGATTCAATATTTTGCTGCATTAACGACCCTCGGATGTGTGATAGCAACATAGCAATAAACAACTCTTTATGCTGCACATTGGACATTTAGAAACTTACCTTGGCCATTAGTGTTTTAAACCACTGGTCAAAGTCCCATATGGTTTCTTTCGGAGCCTACTTAATCTATTTTATCTCAATAATACACTATGATTTCGATTTAGGTTTCCTAAACTCATAAATCATGGTAGCTTAGATCTCTTCAAGGGTCTTCTGCGGTGTTCCGATTGGTACGGTGAAGAACTTCATGAACTAGTATAGTGTGTGACCCCTCAAGGTCATGATCATATGCGCCTTCTTTATTTCTACATTATGGACTAAACACACCATCGAAACAGCTTTACAGAGGAACAAATGCTTCTCTGGGCCTTCTGTTCCATTTCCATTGAATGTGGGTAACCAAACATCTGTCGCAACCATTGGGTTGGGATCGGGGTTTTCTGGTTCATAATTCAAAGGAGGTGTACCTTCTCGTGCACTAGTTACATAACTAGAACTATCTGTTTTAGCAGTCCTCTCTGGGGATGAGACTCTAGATATTACCACTGGTGATATTGCTGGGGTTATGTAGTTACATCCTGACCTCGACGTCCCCTCAGAATCCTCATAATATTCCGATCCTTCCTAAATTGGGCTATAGTCCTCTTCATCGCAAGACCCTTCATCTTTGCATGACCGAAGTTCATGTTTGCTTCGCTCGAACAAGCTAGGATTCTGTCGTTCCCTTTCGGTTTTCCTTCTCTTTCTTGATCTAAATATTCTTCCACTCCTTAGAATTCCAACTTCTAATTCAAGTTTTGTGCTTCCTGAGAACATTTAAACCCACCCCTTCCCATCTTCTCAATAGTTCATCTCCGACATAGCCTACTTCTTAGGCGTGAAACTCAACTATGCTGCAAAATACCCTTCTCATAGGAAAGCATTTTTATCCATGTACTGATACATAAAAAGTATCTTCTTCGGGGTCCTTGGAAAACATTTCTTTCAGCTTCACTATATGAGGTTATAGCATCTACTCCAAACTTAATAATATATCCTTGAAATATACTGTCAACCCAGAAATCAACATCCCTGGAAATAGGGTTAATTACACTGGTTACCTCATGAACCAACTGATTACTCCACTCGACAGTCTCTCTTCTCTAAAAAACTTTCTGCTTTACCGCCAATCTTGACAACCATTCATGTAGTAAAATGGGGAACTCAACAAAGAAGATATCGTGAATATCAGAATATATATATATTCATCTATCTGGTTTTCTGCGCTCAACCGTGTCCCTACGGTCTCTTCTTGCATGAATGCTAGTGTTTTAGAATCCATCCAGTCTTCTATCTCCTTCTTCATCGGGTGCCACAACATTTCCCTTGATTTGATCAATAAGGTCTAGGAAACAAAACCATTTGTTGGCCACTTTTCCTAACTCGCACGACCCAGGTTCTGCGCAGCCTGTCAACCCAATAAATACCCGAGATACTAGCCTAACAGAACAAGCCCCGTCAGCAACACCTACAAAGCAGGGGTAGTCTCACCTGAGATATCTCTTTGATGGGTAACCATCAAAACCATGTTTCTGCTATTGTCGAGGGATTATAGTCCCTTGCCGCGGAGCCAAGGAGCTCAATGAAGACCATAGGATGGTTGGATGAGGCAATTAGCCTTGCACGACTGAGCAAAACTATATGTCATCATGTGCAACTTATCATTGTTCTCAACCTCACAAATCGTGCAACCTGTGTGGTGCAATTGACTCTCACTAATAGACCTTCTGTGACTTACGTCGTGACTTAAGACAGAAATACATAGGTCGATGCATACATATACTTCAATGACGCTTCCCCAAACATTCATTTACTGATTACAGTATAACATCAAGAATTTAATCAATATTTCATCATTATGTAGAAAGTAAATATCAACCATTCACATAAACATTCACATCATTAATAATCCATTCAAACATGAAATAACATGGAAACCCAGCTGGGAAAAACCACCAAGGTGCTCTTCATCTGGCATGAGAAAAGGATAGAGCACCTTGCAATCTGCGAGATGCAGACTAATATTATGATATGTCTTTATGACCGAGACTTCTGGTTCTCATGCTCTCTGATTTGTTCCTCTACCCTACCTCTACTCCTAGCGATCTATGCACACAACAGCCAAATCCATGACTTAACAGCCTCCTATCACTACCACACTCTTCCTGATTCTTCTCTTCCTGACAATGAAACCATTTGTTGGCCACTTTTCCTAACTCATGCGACTCAGGTTCTACGCAGCCCATCAACCCAACAAATACCTGAGATACCGGCCCGACAAAGAAAGCCCCATCGGCAACACCTGTGAAGTAGGCACAATCTCACTCGAGATATCTCTTCAAAGGGTAACTGCCGAAACCATGTTTCCGCGATTTTTGAGGGATTATAGTCCCTTGGCATCGAGCCAAGGATCTCAACAAAGGAAATAGGATGGCTGGACGAGGAACTTGGCCTTGCGTGACTGAGAACAACTATATGTCATTGCATGCAACTTATCCTTGTTCTCAACCTCACAACTAGTGCAACTTGTGTGGCACAGCTGACTCACACTAATAGACCATCTGCAACTTATGTCGTGACTTAATAAAAAAACGCACAGGCCGATGCATACATATATTTCAATGACGCTTCCCTAAACATTCATCTACTAATTACAGTATAAAATCAAGTATTTAATCAATATTTCATCATTATGAAGAAAGTAAATAGAAACCATTCACATAAAAATTCACATCATTAATCATCCATTCAAACACAAGAGATAACGTGGAAACCCATTTAGAAAAAACCACCAAGGTGCTATTCATTTGGCATGAGAAAATGATATATCACCTTGCAGTCTATGGGATGTAGACTGGTATTATGATGTGTATTTATGACTAATACTTCTGGTTCTCTTGCTCTCTAGTTTGTTCTTCTACCCTTCCTCTACTCCTAGCAGTCTATGCATGCAGCAGCCAGATCCACGGCTCAACAGCCTCCTATCACTACCAGACTCTTCCTAGGCCTTCTCTTCATCTAATATCTACAACATTATAGCAAAAATGGTGTCCCTCACCCTAGATCACCAATGAACAACCAATAAATGACTATTACTAACCTAAAAGTAATTAGGATCAACATAAGAAATTATTCAGACCAACTAAGACATAGTAGAGACCAACCCTTTTACAATTGAATCCCTCCTATTTATACTACTTTACGTGACCACGTAGGGTCAACTGCATACAGGCAATCTATTAATTGTCACCATCAACCGCCCCTCAGGCTACAGCTGCGGGGATTACGACTTGACATGAGGCACTATTGGCCTGACTTACAAATATTCCCTTGTACGTGTGTGGCTGCAGGATTATGCTACCTTAAACGGCCATGATATGCACCTGTCACTTTCCATCCATTATCACTGGTACGATCCCATCCTCGCCTTTCCTTCATCATGCGCCTCTCCATTCTTCCTGCATTGGTCCTTTTCTTGCTTTGTGATCTTCCTTTCTTTCTATCACACACGTGGTGCACATTCTTTTGTTTGTGCATGAGATTCTTCCTTGTTCTCATTTCCTAGGCCAGTATACACGATGGTTTTCTTGTTCTCTAACAGATATCATAGCACCGACAGAAGCTCTTAGTATCCATATGTATGGTTGTCCACCATAGTCCTGCTTGTAATATCTTAAGCTTAGTTTCCTTTTCTGCATAGTGTCCTCCTATGACATTGGCATGTGCTTCACTCATTACCCAAGGTGGCTCATAGTCAAAAACACATTGACGCAGTATCTCATCCGCACCCAGCTTGTATAAGTTTCGAGCAATCAACGTATAATCGACAGATCTTACAACCAAATGTTTCTTCTGGTCAGTGGATAATCCTTCAGGCGCATAATCTCTACTGAGGATATGGATGTGTTGCAACTACAACTTCTTCCCCAAAATTTTCAATTTTAGGGCCCCTCCTTTTATTTGCTTCTATTAAATCTAGCCTAGGAGTATTTTGTTTTCACTGAAGTTGTCTTGAAGTTCAGTTTTTTCCTTAAAAAAATTGATCTATTTCATTTTCTGTATCGGAAGACTAGTCGACTATCCTTTCGATATCGAAGGAATAGTAGACTATCTTTCCGACATTGCGGAAGCCAAACTATCAAGCCCGCCAAAATAAATTCCGACTCCCTCGCCGATACATCGAACCTCTTTTCTTTTTTCCTTGTTTTCATTTTTCCGAGCTTAACATTTAGTGGGTTTCGATATCCGATTAAGTTTTTATCACTGTCAGGATTTTTGGCAATAGTGAGCCAGAGTCCTAGTATTTTACGTTATCGACGTTGTGGGAACCTAGTGCTAAGAATCTTCGAAATGTAGTGTTTTTCCTCACTGACTATTTAGAGTTTAGGATCTCCGATGTCTGAAACCTCTTAGAATAGGTAGAGTCACTACGATACAACTTTACATCACTGACGTTGCAGAGGAGGATCTATCCAGAGGTTCTGAACTTAGATTTCAGTAGTTTCAATGTCTGATAAAGTTAAAGTATCCCGGGCCCGTAGTTTTGTATGCACCCGCCCTTGCAGCTGTCCTCTGATGTAACCTTTCGATTTACTTAAGTTTTTGGCTACCGATAGGTTTTTGACCACCAATAGATTCTCGTTGAATATTATATATATATATGAGGGGCATGCTTTTTATTGTTTATCTATATTTCTATTGTCGTTGCATTTTTCCGAGTCGTTTGCACTATTTGTGCGCACCCAGCTGTTAGAACCTGGTTCATTCGCGTTGCTCCCATGGAATTTTTTCCATCCCGTCGACTACATTACCATTTTCCAGGTAGGTGAACCATGGCATCACTATTTTGGTTTTACTGGTTTATTTGGGAACCATTAGGTTTTCCATTGATTAGGTTTTTCCATTGGTTAGGGTTGTCAGTATAAAACGATTTCTTGCCCTTATGATTTTTTTCACGGTTGTTTTAACTTGGAGGGTGTGGATTTTTAGTTTCTTGCAGTTTCTTTAGTGGGAACAGAGAATCCGAGTCTGTGTTTTTCTGTTCTGGACGCATTTGCTCCAGCACAGGGGGTTAGGGAATGGTTGTAGACAAGCGTTTCGCTATCTGCAACACCCATTTCTTGGTTTTTCCACGGTCGGCCGAGGGTTTTACACAATTTTTCGTGCGTTTACCTTGTCCCATGGGACTGTGGGGTTTTTTTCACTTTTTAGTCGGTTTAGCGTTTTTCCTCGAGGATGAGCATTGCGTAAGGTTTAGTATTTTGAGTTGAATGTTGAAAATGAGCGATAGGATTAGTTTGATGCATCCCTAGTTGAGATGGAGGATATTTCGATGAAGTGGAGTTTACAAATAGTGGGGCTTAGGCATTTTAGGAAGCATACTGCAAGAATTTTTCCTTGTTAATTCTTTCATTCGTAGAATACTGTTTTTAACTAATTTTTCAGCATGCATATTGAAGAGGTATACAAATTGATATATTTTATTCTTTATTGTTTAAAACACTTGCTAATAGATCAGTTGGTCTAAGAACATGTTTTTGCTGTGGCAGGGTGATTGTTATAATGAAAACATGTCAAAGAGACAAAAGAAAAAAGCTCCAATGGTTGAAGGAGAACCTGATGTAGAGATCATCACCAATGTAGAGTATATTTACGAAGATACCAAAGCCTCCACTAGGGTCGAAACAGACTACAAGTGCGGAGAGATCTATAGAATGATTTCCAACCAGAATGTACCTGATGCCGGTTTTGAGGAGCTAACCATCTATGGCAACATTGAGAAATCAGCCCTAATGAAAGTAGCTACCAGACCCGAGTTATTTCCTTGTTCAAAAGTGATAGGATGGATTCTTCCTAGGGAAGATGTTTGAACAATGATTCTAGAGAACACTTCTAGGTAAGGCTACGTTGCATATAGCCCTACATATGTCTCCATGGCTTATTATCTACCCTCACCCCAGGTTTATTTGACAGAAATTTGGTTAAAGGAGATAGCTATGGACCTGGTGGAGACTGTAAAAAGAATGATGATACCCGAAAAGAATTTATGTACTAGACCTTCTGGAGAGTATGACACCTCTACTCTCCATGCTCCCTACAGATTCATTGCATTGATGTTAAATAGGATTTTTGGCAGAGCACATGGGAAGAGCTTCAAGATAGGCTAGATACCAGTTATTTTCTTTGTGGATACCCAAGGAACCATATTTAACTGGGCAAATGCTGTGTCAAACAGCCTCTCTGCATGTATATCAGCAGCCTTAGGAGGGGTATCACAAAAGAGATCATATTTTTATATGAGCTCTATCCTAATTGATTGCATATTGTGCACTCAGTCTTTTCCTGCTCTAAGATGTAGCTGGGAGAAGGACAGAACCCCAGTGTATGCAGCCTACAAATTGTTATGGGCACATAAGTACTATAGTTATTACAGGGAAATTTGCGAGCATTTCATTATGCCCTTATATACCCTCATTTTCTTGACTAAATGCAATTGCATGTCTGAAGAGGCATTCAAAGTCATACAGGAGTTTGGAGATTACTATTTGACTGAGGATGGGTTGTATGTAAGAATGTAAGGTGGTTCCAGAGCTCCTTCCCTACTACCAAAGTATGCCACAGATTATGTACTCCATAAGGAGGTGGTTAGGCTACTGTATATTGATGGTGTAGGCAATTTTCTGTTTGAGCATAAAAAGGAAACATATCCTAGAGTACCTTCCCTGCTTCGAAGCTACAAGTTTTCAACAGTAAAGCAGGCATCAGAATTTTTTAAGGAGCTGGAGTATTTTCATTTTGGTGAAATGAATTTTCACATAAATGACTCCCACAATAAAGTAGCGGATTACTCCAAAGAAGCAGGAATTAATTTAAGAAGAAAAAAGTAACTACTATGGGTGGAAAGGGAAAAACTTTGGAAAAGGCTGAGAAATTAGAAGAGGAAGAGGCAAAAAAGAGAGAATAAGATGCTAGAAGGATAGCACAGGAAGCAGAAAGATGGTTGAAGAATGAAGAATAAGAAAAGAAGTGAGTTGCAGAGGAAGTAGTTAAGAAGGAAGAGGAGGAAAGAAAGAGAAAATAAGAAGCTGAAATCAAGAAGAAACAAGAAGAAAGTGAAGGTTTGAGGATAACAGGATCCCAAAAGGATTAGCAGACTATAGAGAAAGTTGATACACAAGGAGTGCAAGCTCAAATAGATTAGGAACAAGGACAATCTAATCCAGATCCCTCGAAACCTACTGCATCTTCTAGCAACATATTAGGACAAGCTTCATTTTTTTAGATAAATTTGATCCCTTTCATGCCTACAGAAGGGGAGGAGGTTCCCGATTTTAATACCATTTTTATGATAAAGAAAAGAAAAGAATTGTAAAAAGAACTGAGAAGAAGGTCGAGACTAGAGGATAGTCGGGGAAAATGGTATGAGATAAAACATTGGTACATGGGACACATAAAGATCCAGCTGGGGAAGCATTAACCTTAGCAACTGAGGACAACGTGGACAGGCTTATGACTGACCTAGAGCAGTCACGAAAGAATGCAACCTAATTGAAAGAAAATTTAAAGAAAGAAATAGATGATAATCAAAATCTGAAGAGGAAGTATGAAGATATGATCAGTGAAGTCAAGACTTCAAGAACGAAATTCCAGACTCTGCAAGCGGATAATAATGCTTTAGAAATGTCTGCAGAGAAAACAAAAAAGAATGCTCAGGATAACTTAGCTAAATTACAAAAGCTACAGCTAGAACATCAAATGTTAAAAACTGAAAGGGATGATCTCTAGGTATCATGTGAGAATTTAAGTGCAGAGAAGAACAGGTTGCAAAGCAAGGTTGCTGAGTTAGAAATGGAGAAGTCTACCACATAGGAAAAAGAGAAGCAGTATCAAATGCAAGTGGCATCCTTAGAAGAGAAAAACACTTCATTGATCACATCATTGAAAGATGTTATGGAGCAGAAAACTGATATTCAGCCTTTGAAAGAACATGTTTTGATTCAAAGAAGAAAGATTCACCAAATACAGATACGCATAGAAGATGAAAGGTGTAAAATTTTGCATATAGACACCAGACTAGAGGAAATTACAGACACTACTTCATACTTTTTGGATAGATCTCAGGATATTTTGGAGATTCTAAAAGGAAGAATGGTCTGGGTAGAAACAAATAAGGAATCTCCCATGGAGCTAGAAGTAAAGGATCAGTCAACTTTAAAACATGAGTATGAGTTATTGGAATTTGCAATTAATGTAGTAGAAGAGTTCAAGAAAACTGTGAAAAAGACAAAGGGAGCATGTGCTAAATATTGTAGGAGAGTGCTTTCCACGTACAATATATGTCAGAATTCTGTGGAAAAGAGATTGGACGTGATACCAGAGCATGAATTGTTTCTGAAACATCTACAGGATAGGTATCAAGAAGATGAGAAATAAATAGAGTAGGTCAAGGACATAGATGAATGGATCTTGAATAATGTGGTGGCACATGTAGCAATAAGCATACATCTACTAGAAGACCAGCTGCACCCGAGTCCCGCCAGGATAGAGGTGGTAAATATGATATTAATATTTGATTTTTTGAGCCTTCCATATTTGAAGGCATAGTAGCAGATTCCCATGCATGGAAGAAGTTCATCAGCGACCAAGCTGGCCCTTCCTCATAAAGTGTTTTGAAAATTTTGATTTGAAATGTAATATATTGTATTAATTATGTGCATAAACTATGAGACAAAATTTTAGAAAATGAAAGGTTGGGGAAGCTCAAAAGACATTGAGGGGCAACCCAAGAGTTTTGTTTTTTGTATAAATATAGGAGAGTTTTAGATGTAAAGGGACCTTTTTTCTAGATTATCTTGAGAGAGTATTGTAAGAACAACTATTTCCTTTTACAATAAAGTGTCACATGTTTCTGTTGGAGAAAGTTCTATGGATTGTTTCAAATGCTTGCTATGGACCAGTTGGATATAAACTATTTCTTTTTCAGCTTGTTTCCATTAACTGCGAGATCGTTCTAACTCATTGAATTTGTTTTCATGTTATGAATGTACTCTGGTGTATTCTGTGAAATTTCCACATTGAGTAATGAAGGTTTTAATTAACAATAAGCTATCTTGTTGTTTATATTTCTATTGATGTTCCTGTGTTCTGAAACATTAACAACTATCTGTGATTTTTCTTTATGCATGCACTACAATACATTACTCACCATTAATGATAGTTTTTCTCCCTAGGGATAGGTTAGTAAGTCTTAGTTATTTTCTTGTTTTTTGTGATTTAGATGCAAGAGAGGTAAGACAAGAGGTAAGAACCTGCGCATCACATTGTGACCCTCCTTGTTATCTCTATCATCTACATTTTTAGTTAGGCACTTGCACATCATACCTTAAACATCAAAAACTAAAAATATACATGGTGGACCAGGCTGTAACTAGTAAAACACTTTAATTGTTACTTGACCTACGGTAGCCGAACCGTAAACCGGATGGATTCCCCATACCAAATAGTAATGGGCTAATTGGGAACGTTTATTGGGGAGAATCCCTAACTGTTGTTACCTACGATTTTCCAGGCCTCAACAAGATGATAGCATTAAACTCTGTATTCTAATCATCCATCATGTGGATCGCAAATAGTTGTGCGCCAGGCAAGTTATCCTCCAGACTAGTTGGTTCTTCACCACTTTCTATCCGTGATAGGTGGTCTGGCCTCAAAGTCAAACTCTTGAAATAGGAGGAGCCATTAGCAAATCTTCCCCCCCCAACACTGTCTTGTTGACCAGGTACTTTAAAGGAATGATCAATGTAGATTTTGAAATGTTCACCCAAAAAGTAATCTCAAAACTTATGAAGCACACAGACCATAGTGAGGCCTTCTCTCTCTGTTGTGGTGTAATTTTTCTTTGTTGTCGACAAATTTCTGCTAGCAAAAGCAATGGTGTGGTCAATCGTATCCTCTTTTGGTTGCATCAAGACTATGTCGAGCATGTCAAACGAGGCATCAACGTGAACAAGGAACTCCTTCATCCAGTCTGGAAACACAAGTATTGGCGTAGTGGCCATCTTATTCTTTTATTTATCCAAGCTTTCTTGACAAGGTTCCATCCACTGAAACTTTGCATCTTTCTTCAACATCTTTTGCATAGGGGCAGTGATATCTACATATCCTCAAAAAAAATTCCTGTAGTATCATGTGTGTCCTAGCATTGATCTGAGTTGCATGACTAGTGTGGGTGGTGGTAAGTCAAGTATAATCGCAAATTTTGTTACATTGACCAAAATTCCATCGCGACATACAACGTGACCCAACAACATACCAAATGGTGTGCAAAAAATACATTTCCTGGAATTAAGTGCGATATGATACTGGTGACAGCAGCCCAACAGCATGTGCAAACTCTCAATATGGTCTCTTACTAGACCAAACATAGTCCAATCATCAAAGTAGACCTCAAGAAACTTATCAATGAAATATTTAAAAGCAGAAACTACTATTCTAGAAAAAAAAGTAGGCACATTCTTGAGTCCAAAGGGCATTACCATATACAGGTATCATCCCCATTTTGTAACGAAGTTCATTTTATGGTGATCCTTCTTCGCCATCTTAACTTTATGGTACCCATAGAAGCCATCAGTTAATGAATACATCTCTTTTCCTTTGACGCTTTCTAGTAATTCATATGTAAATGATGTTGGGAATGGATCGTGCAAGCATGCATCATTCAACTTCCTTCGGTCGACGCAGATCCTGACTTCACCTATGGTTTTTTTTATCCTGGATCACTATAGGGATGACCAACTCTGATTCCTCAATAGTTTCAATAATTCCTGCATCAATCATGTGATCAAATTAAGCTTTTAACTTTTATTTATACCTTGCATTCAACCTATAAGGTCATTGTTTGACTAGCTTAGCATCTGGTTTTATGCGTATTTTCATCTCTCCCAAGTTGTCGACTATTCCCTTCATCTCTAAGAAATTGGTAGGAAATAGGTCCTGATACTCATGCTGTAAGTCTATGATCTTTGGTACCATTTCTTCATCCCAATAATCTCCTATATTGGCAAACTTTGGGTCCTCTAGTGATCCAATGTTTACTTTCTTGATTTTCAGCGGCTTGAGGATTTGGTCGCTTGAAATACGACTTCCTTCCACTACACATGTACCCTCTGATTCCAATTTTTTTATGTTTGTTGGATCATCATCTAGGTCTCCAGCTATACTTTAACAGTCCATCCATTGTTGGATGGTTGCGCTGCACTGGTGGGAATTTACCTCTTCAATAGGGATTTCAAAAAAAAATTCCTTTATTGTTTGAAGCGCAACATCAATTGTAGGTTGTTCATCCACAAATTCAAATGTGTGCATGAACTGTTTAGCTACCTCTTCCTAATCCTTGGTTCCTTTTCACAACTCCATAGATGTATACTAGCTTTGGGGTGTCATTCCAATGTTTGATTGAAATTATGGACCCATTCCTATCGCGGGTATTCTGCAAATGTGATGTGACACTTATTTATGTGCTCAATAGGGTTTGAAAGTATTGTGTACTTGTGACTCATAATGGTGACTACTTCACCTAATATGGCTTCCAGCAACCTTATGCACTGTGGCCATTCTGATATGGACTGTTTGTGTGCACCCCACCATCTAGCGGGCGTAGGTTTTAACACATGGTCTAACATAGATAAGTGTTGCGATTCTATTACGAGTCCTTCAAACTCATGTAGGAATTTCACAAGGTTAGGTAAACCCTCATATGTGGGAATCTCTCGTAGCTCACTCTCCACCCATTGCAAATAACTTATAATTCTGGCGAACCTTCTCATAGAGACCTCATGCAACCGGTTTGTCCAATTCTCCAAGGCATCTCCTGAGTCGAATGTGCATGAACTATCACTACTCTAGCTCAGCTTTTTGTCTATTATCAGATTGATATAATATTCTTATATACCAATGACATTGTAGATCTAGTCAAGATAATCACCCTTTCCCTCATTGTAGACAGGCTCGACATGTCTCTCTCTCTCCAATAGATCAATGGGTGACACTAACCTCATCTCATTGTCCTCGAATGAGAGTATCCTTCTATAGCCCAATATATCCCCAGCAGCATGGTATATGGGTTTGTGTCATCGATGATATTAATGACTTCGAAATATGAAAATGTGTGCAACCCTTCAATGTTAACATGTACTTGACACAACCGACCGATTGGTAGGACCTTTGCCTGATTTGCAAGTCGCAATTGGGCAGGAAACCAATCCAAGTGTGGCTTTCCCGTACTCTCCCAGTTTTGTAGTGTCAAAATATTGATGTCAAAGCCCAGGTCTAAAATGATGTAATCGATGTTGTATTCGCCCATCTGCGTAGTCATTCTTAACTCACACCTAGTTTTAAACTTCTTTTTAACCTGGTTAACCCTCCTTTCTGGTTGTGAATATTCTGGGGTTTCTTCTATCAATGCTTGTAGTTTTGTGACAACATCTTTATCATAAATTAGCACTAAGAAACTTGACAGAGACGATTTAAGCTTACTAACCTTTTTGGGGATTTGCTTCTGGAATAGCTGTTGGAAGCGTTTAGGCATCTCCTTGACTTCACCTAACATCGATAGTTGTTCTTGATCTATGAACTCTGTTCACACGTCCAAAAATACTTGCTTCTATTTATTAACATTGAATGGTATTTCTTACACACCAAGGGTTGTACTTGCGGTTACAGTTGTTCTTACGGTACATCCTGATCAAATCCGATTGCAGCACCTCCTCATGTTATGCCATCGACGCTTGGATATCTTGGCTCAACAGCAATCATATTAATGTTCAAGTTAGGATTTGGATTTGGGTTCATATTTTGCACAGGGTTACGACCTGTAATGATCCTATCTTAGCACTTCGCAATCAACCATGGACACTGCTCTATGTTATGGTCCTATGCTTTACAATATGAGCATGACTTTGCAGGTTCCTAACAATATCTAGTATAATAAACTAGATTTACACAATTATAGCATGTAAGATGACTTCTTCTTCTACCAAATCCTCCCCCTCCTCGACCTATGAATTGTCCACCACCCCTTCCCTGTGGGTGTTCTTGTTCTCGGGGGTACTAATTCTATTGGTATTGATTTTGTGGTGCATATGGATGTTGAGTCACATACTGCGGTTGATACTGATGGGTTGGGAATTTTACAGGATGATAGGATTCTTGCGCTGGTTCAGCCTAAGGTTTCCCATCATTCTCCATCAAGTAGATGTTGACTATCTTTTCCTTCATGAGATGTTATGCCCTGCAATCCTTCTCTTCGTGGCCTACTGACTTACAAAAATTACTAAAAAGACTTGCTTATGTACTTACAACATTTTGAAAGTATAGACACTCCTCTTAGAGATGTCCTCAATACTGGCATATGCGGCACCAAGGTAGTCCGTGGGTAGTCAATGGGTTTGGCATACCCAATGAGATATTGTTCATGTAGGTCTGGACAATTATCCTTGGTGTGTCCATCCATTCTACATTTCATACACCATAATTCTTCTTGGGATTCTTTTCCCTTCTTGATATCTTGAAGTTGTATCATCATATTAGCCAGTTGTGACTCAATATGCACCATTCTAGTGGCATTGTCACCGATTAGAGAGGCTTCCAGTTTCATTGCCAGTTCTGGCGATTATGTATATGATTCAATATTTTTTTGCATCAATGGGCCTAGGATGTGTGGCAATAACACAACAATAAACCACTCTTTATGCTGCACATCTGACATTTGGAAACTTACTTTGGCCATCAAAGTTTTATACCGTTGGTCAAAGTCCCATACGAACTCGGCCACTGATTTTTTTACCTCTTTGATCTCAGTGATGCACTGCGACTCATTTTAGGTTTTCTAAACTCACAGATCATTGTGAGTTGTATTTATTCAAGGGTCTTCTGTGGTGTTCCTGGTGGTACTACATAGAACTGCATAAAACAGTCTGGTGCACGACCCCTCAGAGTTGTGATCATCTTCACTTTCTTTAGGTTTGCATTATGAACGAGGTGAACCATCCACAAAACTTCATAGAGGAACCAATGCTACTATATATCCTCTGCTCCATTCCCATTGAATATGGGTAGTCTAATATCTTCCCCATCCATTGAGTTGGCAACGGGGTTATCTGATGAATAACCTAGTGGAGGTGTACCTTCCTACATGCTAGTTGCAGTACTGGCACTATCAGTATTAACAACTCTATCAGGAGATGAGGCTCTAGATGATACCTTTGGTGATACTCCAAGTGTGATGTAGTCGTGCCCTGATCTTGGTGTCTCCACAGATTCTGCTAACTCTTCTGCTTTAGATATTGGCTTATACTCTTCCTCTTCATCGCAAGACCCTTCATCTAGCTGTGACCGAATTTTGTGCTCACTTTCTTCGAACAGACTAGGACTTGTCTTTATCCTTTTCCTAGACCTAAATCTCCTTCCAGTCCTTAGGAATCTCGCTTCTAGTTCAGGTTTTGTACTTCCAGAGAATATATCAACTCACAATTTCCCATCTTTTTTGCATATTTCCTGTGACATATCCTTTCTCCTTTGATATGCCGCTCAACTACTTAATTGCAAGATACCCTTCTCATAAAATAGCATCTTTATCCATGTGCCAACAGATAGCAACTACCTTCTTCATGGTCCTTCGAAAAATTTTCTTTCAGCCTCACTATATGGGGCTATAGTATCTACTACAAACTTAGTAATGTTCCATTGCAAAATACTATCAACCCAAAAATCAATAGCTCTAGAGATGGTGTGACTTACAATAGTTACCTCGCGAACCAACTGATCACTCCACTCAACCATTTCTCTTCTATGGAAATTTGTCTTCCTATTCACCAATCTTAACAACCACTCATGCAGCACAATAGGGAAATGTGAAAACAAGATCTCGTGAATGTCAGAATATATCTATCGGTCTAACCAATTTTCTGCGCTCAACCGTGTTCCTACATTCTCTCCTTGCGCGAATTCTAGCGTCTTAGACTCCAACCAACCCTCTATTTCTTTCTTTGTCAGATCCCACAACATTTCCCTTGACTCAAATGATTAACGGTCCCAACAACGGAACCATATTTTGTCCTAAATATCCCTTCTTGTCTCGACCCGAGGTTCAGCAACAACAAAATACCAAAAAAACACCACAATACATCGGCTCAATAGAGCAATCTCAGTCAGTAACACCCATGGGGTAGGTGCAGTATCGCCCAAGATATATTAATGTGTAACTGCTAAAACCATGTTTCCACTATTGGTGAGAGATTATAGTCCCTTGGCGCGTGACCAAGGATCTTGAGAGAGATAGGAGGATGGAGTATATTACTATGCGAAGGAGGTGCAACTATGTGCCACAACCGATGGGAAATACAACCTAATTCTTATCCACTTAACAACTGGCACAACTATGCGGCGCAGCTGATTCCTTACTGATAATTAATAGTGTGCGATTTACATTATAACTTAGCATATTTAACCAAGAACTTATACATAACATGTCGACAATGCTTTAACATTTATTCGTTCACTTATTGGTAATATTGCGGCATACATTCAACAATAACTGTAACAATACAAAGTAAGAAAACACTCAACATTTACGTAAGCATGCAATCACTCAACATAGAAAATAACATGGAAACCCATATGGGAAAAACCACTAAGGTGCTCTTCATCTGGCATGAGAAATATATATAGCTCCTTGACATCTACGACTTATAGACTATTCTTAAGATACGTCTATCTAACTCATATTTCTTGCTTGCATTCTCTCTGGTTTATTGCTTCTATCTACTCCTACTGATCCGCTCATAGCCTGGATCGACTCTTCTACTTGACTATCTATGCACTCAGCTGCAGATTACTTATACTAATAGTCTGCGCACTCAGCTGCAAATATGCATCTCAACAGCCTTCTACTTCTACTAGAATCCTCTTCTGAGTCAACAACACTTCTACTTTTAACTGTGTCTAACTTTCTGAACCCTTATATAGAGTAGGTTCCTCCTATTTATAGTATTTACAAGACCACATAGGGTCGACTGAGTACTACTCAGTTATTACATACACAAGTAGCTACGAATTATATGTGATTACATTGATTTCATCCCATACCTAGCAGCAAAAAGTTCTATATGACATTAACTACATTCTTAACTAGACATGGAAATGTCTTTTAGTCTTCTGTACTGGTCATAATTAGCCACAAAAATGTCATTGGTCTTCTGTTGGTTCGTCCTTCTGCAGTCTTCCTTGACTTTCACCTGTTCCGCTTTAACTCTTCTATCTGCCTCTTCCACCAACTTGGATCTTCCTTCCTCATCGTAGCTATCCTTGTTGCGGCTTCTTCTACTCTGCTTTTCCTCTATCTCACGCCCACTTTTCCTCTTGCACTTGTGCGGTGGATTCTTTCTTATGCACTTTTCCTGGCCCAACAAATGGAATTATTCTTTCATGGTTGTCTTCCATATTGGATATTCTGCATCTTATTCATATGTTTGTGGATCAAATTCAATAATCAAATAACAATTCTAAACAAAGCATGGGCCTTTGACAGAAAGGGTACTCTGGAATTGAGATCTAGTTCTTCTAGGATCACCAGGATTCCCATCTAGTTCCCCAACTGCTTGAATGGTCTTAGATACTCACTTTGTTCTTGTACGAGCGTTAGGTTATGCAATTAAATATTCATTATAAGACATATCATAATATAAAAACTTATTAGATTCTTCACTTTCAATCATAGGTTGTAGAGGTGAAGAGGATTCTCCAATTTATGTTCCTGGCATAGGTTCTTCTTCAAAATGAACACTCCTTTCAACAAAGGATTTTTGAGTTCTCATGTTGATCAATTTGTAACCTTTGGAATATTTTGAATACCCAACAAATATGAATTCTTGACTTTGGGGTTCCAAATCCTTTCTTTTTTCAGTTATAATTCTAGACCAAGCTTTAGAGCCAAAAATCCCGAAGTGTTACACATCAAGCCTTTGCCCACTCCAAGATTAAAAATGAGTGATTCCATCCAAGAAGTTGTGAGGAACCCTATTCTATATATAGGATGCATAGTTGATTTCTTGATACCAAAACATTGGTGGAAATTTTTAGACTCCTTCATGAAAGTGGCCATCTGTTTGAGAGATATATTCTTCCTCTAAGAACCACCATTATGATGAGGTGTGTAAGGAATAGAGTGCTACATATGGATACCTGCATACTCACAAAACCATATGAATTAATATTTGACATATTCACCACCATTATCAAATATGAGGATGTTGATATTTCTTCCGGATTGGTTCTCAAATAGGAATTTAAAACCCTTGAAGAGATAAAACACTTCTGACTTTCTCTTGAGGAAGAAGACCCAAAAATATACGGAAAAGTCATCAATGAAGGTGGGAAATATTTGGATTGACTCATTAACATATGAGGAAAAGGACCAGCTATATCAATGTGAAGAATCTCAAGGGGTACAAATGTTCGCTCATGATTGACTCTCTCGTAGTTGTGCTCTAGGTGTTTTCCTAGTATGCATCCTTGATAGACTCCTTTATAAAAATTGATCTTGGGAAACCCTATGATGATATATTTCTCACACAATTCATACAGGTACTTGTAGTTTAGATGGCCAAACCTTTCATGCCATAGATTTCTAGCTTCATTAGCATGAGTGAGGAGAGAAGAGGGGTTTGAAAAGGGCATAAAGTGTGAGAACTTGTACACTATGGAGCTATGATCAACCAAACCTTTTTCTATGAATCTAACGTTCGACATTTCAATGATTCCAACATCATTGGGAGTGAAGACAACCTTTCTAGGTGCCTCAGTGTGAGTCATCTGATAGAATGACAAGAGGTTGACAATAAGACCTGGGACATAGAAAAAATTATTAAAGGAGCCATGGTCAATATCTATTCTACCATTCCCTTTAGTTTTAGTTTTAGAATCGTCTCCTAATACAATTTTAGGATTATTTGAAGTATCAAGATAGGATAAGGCCTCCCTTGTCAAAATAATGTGTCTTGAAGCTCCAGAATCAATGATAAAGGTAGAGGATCTCACAGTGTTTGCAACTAGTGCATGAACTCTCTCCTTGACTTGAAATTTTGATGGACCCTCCTTCTTCTTTGTGCCTTCAGGAAGAGAGATGTTGCGCTTTTCAAGGATTTGAGTCAACATATCAATTTGTTTCTTCATGCAATATCTTTCTTGGTGGAATCCCTTACCATAGTATGTGCACTTTCCCATTTCATCTTTATGTTTCTTATTTTGGGAATGCTTCTTGTACTTTAAAGACTCCTCACAAAACTTGGGCATGTCCTTCTTTTCATCAAGAGACTCTTTTGAATTACCTTTCTTCCTTCCTTTGGAATCATTCTTTGAATCTCTAGCAACCAAAGCTTGATATTTGGTAAATATAATGGTCCTCATCATGACCAACTTATCTTGCTCCTCGATCAAGGATTCCATGAACTTTGCAAGTGAAGGAATATTCAAGTTTTGAACTGTCAGCTTTGTTTCATGGAATGTCGATACAAACATAGAATAATCAGGGCCAAGATTCGAAATTATCACCAAGACTAGTTGTCCATCTTTCTTTTCAATACCATACTTCTCTAACTTAAGAACAAGAGCTTTAAACTTGGATAAGTAGACTTGTAAGGAATTTAGATTGCTTGGACTCGATGAGACAAACTCATTTTCCAGTGACTGTCCCCTCATTTAAACTGTTTTTCCAAATAAGGTTTGGAGTTCGTCCCATACATCAATTGGTGATTCCAATCCATCTAGATGGAAAATAAGGTCTCTGTAATGTTGTGAAACAAGATACCATAAGCCTCATCCCTCTTGTTGTTCCACTTGATATTCTATGCAACTACATTAGGATCAGCCTCAATTTCCATGCTCACTCTTAAGAGGCATTTACTCCTCATCAGAATCTCCATGTGTTCCTTCGATTCAAAATAGTTGAATGGAGTCAATGTGATATGGTGAGATCGATCCATTTCTTCAGCAAATTCGCCCTAAGGTTGACTGAATGTGATCCCTGTGAGAGTGATGATCAATCCTGCAATATCAATAAGATAGGATAATAAATGAGCTAAAGAGCCTATAATACTATGTGGAAATTATTCCCAGTGTTATAACAATTGAACTCACAAAAAAAATTCTAGAAGACATGCATAGATCCACTCAAATTAGAGACTGAAATTGGTTCATAACACTAACTTGCATTGCATAAATGTACATCATCCAAACTTATAAAAAAATATTTTGTCCAAGTATATAACTACATCAGATAGTCGAGCGCCTAAGGAGGAAATTTGAATCTTCACAATAGCAAGCTTACTAAAAGTAAAACGCCCCCCTAGGTGCATAAAACACTTTCCAAATCAGTCAAGGAGGTCACAAATTGGCTGAATGATGTATGTAATATGATAAGTAATGGAAATTCAATATACTCATCCTTTTAGGAGAGAAAAAATTAGAGGATGAGTTGTGCAAAAAACAAGGCAGTTGCAATGTGACTAGCTTTGACATTTTTCCATAAAGCTGCTAAAAAAATAGTCTAAATAGGGATAAGGAAGGAATGTGCACTTACTAAACTGGGAAGTCTTTATAGTTTTCTGAATCTTATCCAGAATATTTTAAAGGGGGTCCTCAAGGAATTTTTCCAAATTTTTGACCAAGTGGTGCAAGTGGATCCCAACTAGCGAGAGTAGGACCTAGGAAATTAATAAAAAAGATTAATTAATGTATCATAAGTATTGGAATGGGTTTTTTATTATTCTAACAATGATATTTTAGCACCCATAATATCTTGCAATAAAGGCACAACATTCAAGTAGACTAATAAAGCTAAATAAAATTTTATGTTTCTAAAGAAGAAGGTAACCGAGGCTCTTATATTAGCCTTACCCTATTTTGATAAAGTCATTGAGGTAGACTATGATGCCTCACATGTAGGAATTAGATATGTACTTGGCCAAGAAGGAAAACCATTTCCATTTTTAGTGAAAATTTGAATGTTGTAAGAAAGAATTACTCCACATATTATGCAATTATGCAAGCATTACCACATTAGAAACATTATTTGGTGCCAATAGAATTTGTGTTATTTACTGATCACATTGCTTTAAAATGTGTAAACACCCAAAGAAATTGAACAGTAGAAATGCAAAACAGGTTTCCTCCTTACACGGATACACCTTTGTTTTGAAGCACAAATAAGGAAAGAAAAATCAGGTTTCCAGTGCTTTGAGTCAACGCACTATTACTTTTACCACCATGGAAAATCAACTAAATGGGTTTGTTGTATTGAAGTATCGCTATGTGTCAGATAATGAGTTTTGGGATATTGTGGAATAGTTGAAGAATCCAGTTGTTGGGAGCATGGATCTTATTCAGAGTGAATATATTATGTAATATTACTATGCATTCCAATTGGTTATATGAGAGAATATATTATCATAGAACTTCAGAGTAGCTTGGAAGGAATGTTTGGAAAGGATAAAACAATAGCCTTAATCGAAGATAAGTATTACTGATCGAATATGAGAAAATACATAACCAGGTATGTGGGATGTTGTAAGATTGACCTCAAATGGCTAAAGGACTCTCACTGAATACAGGGTTGTACATTCCATTATCGGTTCCCACATATCCACAGATATCTATTAGCATGGAATTTCTATTGGGTATCCTACACACAGAAAAAGGTAAAGGCTCATTTTTTGTTGTTGTTGATAGTTCTATAAAATGGCTCATTTCGTTGCTTGCAATAAAACTAGTGAAGCATCAAAAGTGGCATAAATGTTTTTTTAAAGAAATTGTTAGATTGCATCGTGTTCCAAAAACTATTAACTCTAATAGATATACTTGGTTCTTGGGTCATTTTTGAAGGAATTTATGGAATAAAATAGGAAATGAATTATAGTTCAATAGTTCCTATCACCCCCCCAATAGATGCGGAAACTAAGGTAGTAAATAGGAGTTTGGGAAACCTATTACAAAGCATTTTTGAGAGACGCCTATTGGTTGGATATTATGAACTCAACCAACTACAGAAATTCAGTCCATACAAGGTGCTTAAACAACCCCTAGTATGTTATGACTGACTCTGGCCCCCCTGTATGTTTGAGTTTTCTCACAAAAAGAGAGTCTTATAAACTAATGATATTAATTATTAAAATACAATTTGAAATTTATTCTAACTAATATGAAATTTAAAATTAATCTAAAATGCAATTTTAGATAGCTTCAACAAACATTTTAACAACTACTAGACTTCAAAGAGATTTAAAAGCTGCTAATAATCTTAAGTCACAGTTATTGAAAAGAAATCTACTTTAACTTTTAACTAAACTACTTCTATCGTTATGCATAAGGATAGAAATCTACTTTAACTTTTGAAATTCACATAAGTCTAATGCATAAGGAGTGTGATTTAATTATAGTTTGGATAAGGAAATTTAAATAAAATGTAATCCCTTAACCATGTCAACATTTCAAAAAACCCGATAATTAACAAAGTAATAACTGATTTGTTACATATTGTTTATTACATCAAACCTATGAATGTTCCAAAACAATCAAGCACAATAAAATTAGATACTCTTGGAAAATAAACATAAAAGTTTAAGTGCAAGAATGAAAATAGAAATTATATTTAAATGAATAAGTAAGAAAGAACAACAAAATGCAATGTCCTACTAAACAACTTGAAGAAGACTTGGAACAATACTAGCTTGAATAAGAATTGGAACAATACTGATAATAATGATATCTGGTTATAAATCCCTCTGACTGAAAAGTACAGATCTCTTTACATGTCCAAAAATCATTTCTAGTAGAATCTCACTCTCATAATTCTCATATACAAAATGAAACTAAGAGAATTACAGAACCCATTAAACAAAAAGACATTCTCAAGCTCTGTGGAGAACCCCCTTTAGCACCAGTGTTTCCCCTTCTACTTGCAAACCTCCTCCTTACAAATAAAAAACAAATATAAAAGAACAACCATTTTTTCTATTCTATGGAAAACCCCTGGACGGTGGTGTCTCATCCATTCTGCAAATTAAAATATCACAAAATAGAAAGCCAGATAAAGAAAACAAAAGTCTCTTTCTTCAGTCAAGAACCCCCCACCTTCTCAACCAACTAAGGTCGAATTTATAGAAGAAACGAACTATGGAAGGGATAAAATCCAATCCTTGAAAACTCTAGGTGGTTGAACAAAAAACCAAACCGGCTACAACCAAATTTTGGAAAAATCATGTTTGTTCGAAAACCAATTTCTCCAAATCTGTTGAGAGATTTCAAAAATGGCTGATGGATGATAATAAAGAACGTAATTTGAGAAGTGGGTTCTCGACTGTTTGAGCTATTCGTTACGGTTTGCTTGCAATCCTTCACAGAAAACGTGTCTTCCAGCTGATGCACGATTCTTGTGTAATCTCCACTGTCAAAGCATGGAATTCGCTATGTAGAAGGGAACCTGGAAATTGGAAATTGGAACTGCAATCCCCTCCACTTCATTCAATGAATTGTTTTGACCTTTGTCCTCAACTCTTAACATCAAATCTGCATATCTATATAAAAATCATAGAAAGGAACATTAAAAACGATCATTGAACACAAAATAGAAGAATAATTTAAAATGGTAAAATAACAAAGAAACTTTCCTTTCACTTGATCGATTCCCTAGAAGATTGTTTGTTTCTGCAATCTCTCAAAATATCGAACTTTCATCTCCTCATTCTCAACAATTTGGTAATTCGATGGAATATACTTTGGCTCTTGCTAATTTACACTACTTCAGTGCTAGGCATCCCAACTCCACGTTGTATAGTTTATACCTGCACATTCAAAATATACTTATAAGAAAATTAACGTGCAAAACTCAAAATGTAAATGCAATAATAATAATAAAAGATATTTATCTATTATTTGGAAAATTAAAACATATTCCAATAGCACTGTACTCCCTTTGCGATTTGAATATCAAAAATTGAAAAGTTGAACTTCTTCAAATGCGTTGGGGTAGCTGGATCATTTTAATTTCTGACGCGATTTTTTTGCATGGCTATGGTAAAATTCTATGGCATATCCCGTGGTAACTGTAGTTTCCCTTTTCTTAGAAATATCGCTCTTCTTCGTAGGAAGGATTATATGGTATCTTTGAATTCAACGAGATGGTGATGCGGAAGATTTTAGTAGATCCCTAACTTGGCGAGTTTCAACAGTACTAAAAAAGCACGCAGCATAACCGAATTCAATTCCTTAATTCGTGAGCGTAATCTCTTCGCCATTTGTGACATATCTTTCGGCCAATGATAATAAGGCGTTAACAATATAATCGCAACTTCCCATTTTTTAATGATTTGGTTGAACAATATATGGAGTAGATGCTACAGTTACGGCAACTTCTAATGCTTACTGACTTAGAAAACATATCCAACGATCTTTGGCTCCGCGATATTCTCTTATATCAACAAATTGGAGTAATGACTGATCCATTATCTATTGAATTTTATGGAAACAATGTCACTTCCTTCCAGTGGCAAGTGTGACATTGATTCCATTATTCATTGATTTGATGTTTTTTTAATGACATCGTGGAAGTATTATCTCGACAACTTTTGGTGGAGGAGTTGGCACGTCCTTCATTTCTGGTTGATGTATGAAACTGCACAACTTGAATTTTATTTCAACGATAATCTTCTCAAGAACAATGTATCATTTATTTTTTCCTACGATCTAGCATCTTCTATTGTGAATAGATGATATCAATGATATGTTCTCATAAATCGCACCCTTCATAACCTGTCAGAGAACAAAAGCTAAAATTATTTTTAATGTAAACATGGAGTTAACATAAAACATTTTCCAGGATTCGTTTTATCATTGATACATGGAAAAATAATGTAATACCAACCCTATTCTTTGAAAACCACACCTTTGTCTCCAAAAATAAATATAAATGTATGTAATGTCACTTTACCCAAATAAATATAAATGTTAAACTTCATAATATTACGCCTGTGCATAAAAAAGATGGTAAGGTTTTTAAATACACCAGCCTAGATCTAAATCCTAGGCTTTATCAAGCGGCGAGAGGTATCAAATCAAGAGGTGCAAAACTCTCTTCAAATAGCTCCTAAGGTGCGATACTTGAGAAGAGGTTTGAACCTCGGGAGATTTTATCCTTCTCAGCCTTTGATAAAGCCTAGGATTTGGATCTAGGCTTATTCGAGTTGTGGGCGGTTAAACAAAATTAGAGTTTGATCAGCATTTAAAGAAAAAGGTTAAGTTGAAAACATAGATACAATTATGAGTATTATCATTATATTAAGTTTCTCTCGTGGAGAAAGACATCTTAGTTGGTAAACTTTTTTACTCTTCAAAATTTTGTTTGTTTATATAGAGTTTAAGTTTGCATAATTATTTAAAGTGAAAATGTTTTATGTAAACTATATTTCAGGCTTTTATATATAATCACACTATAGGTATGTGAACAATGTGGATTTTTTTTTCTAATTGTGAAAATAGAAAAGCATAGTCCCTTTTTGTTTCTCTTTCAAAATTGTGCATTGATAAAAAAAAAACTCTGGAGATCCGTAAACAAGCAAAGTTTGCTCATTGCAACTGCCATTTTGCTACAAATGGGAAATAAATTCACATTCAATACCTTTTCCCACAATCCATCCATCAATTAACATATTATATACTGTAGTTTACTTTCACACGCAGGGCAGGTAGTGTTCCCACTTATTCACCGGTGCCTAGTTTTGTTTTTTCCTTATCTGTAATATGCTAACATAAAATACTAAGGTTGACGTATAATTTTAAATAATAATTTTATTATTATTATCTGAATTATAGCATTAAAACAAAATAATGTTAACATTATATATGCAAATAAATATATATTCAGTTTTAATAATATAAAAACATAGTATTAACATGAAAAAAAATAACAAATGAAGGATCAGCTTAATCCTTTATCCTCTAGGATCTTGATTCTACATTACTGTACATAGTATTAAAATACAAAAATAATAACAAACATAGTTGGAAATGCTTATGAGCATCGCTTAATCATTTTTTTCACTGAACCAATAAAGTTATCCAGTTATGAGAAGCAAGAGATCAGCGCAGCAGGTGGAAAGAATGAAGTTATAGTAATGGTTGGGAGTTTTCCTTTATGCAATCGATAAGAATAAAGGAGTTGCAGAACTCTTATGTGAGTTTAATGATTTTTTCACTGAACCAATAAAGTTATCGAGTTATGAGGAGAAAGAGATCAGCGCAGCGGGTGGAAAGAATGAAATTATAGTAATGGTTGGGAGTTTTCCTTTATGCAATCGGTCGAGAATAAATGAGTTGGATAACCTGGCGAGCGAATAAATATTACTGCAAGCTACCGCTACCTGGAATCGAAATTAGTTAGTTGATTATTAAAAAGGTAACCAAGAGATTGGTATATGAAGCAAAACGTGAAAACAATTTTTTCTATCATCGAATAGCTTTCAATGTCTATTTTTCTTAGTATGAAATATCCTAGGCAACTGGATCAGGATCTCCCATGGTGGATTAGTCTGGTTTTGAGGGCATATCAATTTAATTATAGATATGATTGTTCTGTAAAACTCATGCTCACATTGAAGTGCAAACAAACACTACACTTCAATCTTATTGTTCTGCAAATTTTGTCCCTTTTCTATTTTACAACAGATTATTCATTGAATTTTCTTGCGAGATCTTTGGGAAAAGGTTGATGCAATTGCTGAGTGGCCTTTCTTCATATTTTCCATATATTTTCCATATGGTGAGAACTTATAATCTCTGGAGAGCCCGATTGAAGTCTTTTGAGGGTATGTGTTCGGCCATCTGTGGTGAAACTCATGTGTAGCTCCTTAAATTCCATGGTCACTAGGCCCAAAGTGCATAACCAGTCTGCCCCAAGGACAACATCACAACCACCCATGTCGCTGAGACAGAGTTGTATTGTTCGCCAGATTCATCCCATTGATTCCTCCAAGAAGGATTTTTTTTATTTTCTTGTGTCTAACCTCATTTATATATTGTTGTTAATGGTTTATTTCGTGGGATAATTAAAATTTTTATTCATTACTTTTTACTTAATGGCTAACAAAATATATTTATTAATTTTTACTTTTTAAAAGTAACATTACATAACTTTACAACATTTACATCATAATCAGCATTATTTATAGCGTTACAAGATCTCCGCCATAAGCAATAATATAAAAAATATTTATATTTGATTTTAATATCACTATGCATATTTATTGTGGTGATTTAAAATACCAATGAAACTCTAGTTTATGCAAAATATTTAGCATTAGTTGTAATGTGTAATGCATCATGATGTTATTTAAAATAAATTGACGGTTATAATAATAATAAAAGAAATTTTAGAAAACTAACCTTAAGTAATTTTACATAGAGAAAAGACACTTTAAATAAAAGATTTTGATAATAAGATTTTGTATTGAAATATGAATCAAAATTATACAAAAATTTTACTTAAGAATAATTATTTATTCTCAATTTGTATAAATAATTTGTTTTCAAATATAATTGAGAAAATAACTAAGATAAAGGCTTGTTAAGAAGTGGCTTCGTCCATAATGATAGAAGAGTTATTCAATTTCCAGTTTATGGTTTTGAAAGGCCAAAGTTAGAAATAATGTCGCTTTCTGAAATTAATAAAACAAAATTGAAAGCAAATGAAAGCTAAATATTTACAAAATTTACATAGGGATCCATTTGATGTTGTGTAAAATCAAGGGGAATTGTTGGGGTGCCAACATTACGGGAACATTATCTTCTACAACACTATGTCTTTATCTTCTGCAACATACGATGGACTGATCTTTTGTAGCAACATTTCAATCTTCTCAATCCTTTGCAGTGGCACTTCGATCTTCTTGATCCTTTGCAGTAGCACTTTCGTCTTCTTGATATTTTGCAGCATCCCTTCGATCTTCTTGATCTTTTGCAGCAACACTTTGATCTTCATGATCCTTTGCAGCAGCACTTCGATCTTCTTGATCCTTTGAAACAAAACTACCTCCAATACACATGATATCTTTGCGGCATGATCAATCCCTATCACTTTAGGACATAGGTCCAAGGATGATGCAATCCTCCATTATCCTACTCCCCCTTAATGAGGAGGGTCCATACTATCGACCAGCTAAATTGTCTACAAATGAATGTAGATATTGTCTGCACATGAAAGCAAGACCTTTAATTCGTAAGTACTAATCATATGACATCCTTAGTGTTGAATCTAGGGCCACTCCATGTGAGTGTTATCCTACAATGTCCACAACGACTCATCATAGAACATCCTAAATGTTAAATCTAAGACCACTCACAAGCAAGTGTTATTCTATGGCATCTACATATAAATGTAGGTACACTCTCCATGCGAGAGTAACATCTTCTACTACATATATGGCGTCCATAAGGAATCATCATAGCAAATCCTGAGTATTGAAGCAAGGACCAATCCATGTGAGTGTTAGACTACGACGTCCGTAAGAACTCATCGTATAGAATCCTCAGCGTTAAATATAGGACCATCCTCAACTAGTAAGGACCACTGTGAGGAGAAGAGTGTTATTTTCCCGCAAGACCACCCCCAAGAGAGGATCATTTTCATTAATGATAGTCCCATTATCACTCCCCTTTTCCAGGGAGGATCTATATCAACCTGATCCCCCATTGTTCGAGGAGGGTTCATATCTTCAACATATTCTTCCTTTCTGAGGAGATTCCATATCTTTGGTGTGTTCCTCCTTTTCAAAGAGAGTCCATATCTTCAACCTATTTCTTCTTTTCGAGGAGAGTCCATATGTTTGACTTGTTCCTCCTTTATGAGAAGGGTCCATGTAGAAGGAGCAAGTCGATAAAGTCGACTTGAACGAATACCAATTTAGTCGATCAGCTGACCAAGTCGATGAGCCAACCTAGTCGATTAGCCGACTAAGTCGATGGGCCGACTAAGTCGATCGGCCAACTAAACTAAGAGATTAGGTCAGCCACCTAAGGTCGCGTCGGTTCACCGAACCGACAGGTGGTTATTTTGTAACCGTCTGTAAATCATATATATTAGGCTGTTGAGCCAGATGAGAACTCAGTTCAGTTCTCTGCATTGCATGGACTCACTTTGATAATATAATCTATTTAATTCTATCTGTTCTTGTCTCTTGTCTCTGTTTAATATTTATATATGTTTTAGTGTGTATTATTGATAACCTTATGTGATCTGTGAGATTACAACAGTCCATATCATCATTCTTCCTCCTTGCAAGCACAATCTTTTTGGACTATACCAAGATTGTCACATAAGTATTCAAACTTTATTCAAGATAGAGTCTTAGTCAACACCTCAACAACGTTCTCATCGGTACTCACATACTGGAGTTTAATAGCTCCCTTCTCTACCATATCCCTTAAAAAATATCAGATTTATATGTGATTTGATTTATCACGGAACACTAGATTCTCTGTAATCTTTATACAACAATGGTTGTCACACAGAGTCATTGTGGTGTCCAACTCCATGTCAAATAGTCTTGACATCATTTTTCGAATCCACATTGCTTCACAACTAGCGGAGCAAGCTGCTATGTATTTTGCTTGAGTCATGCTAAGAGAAGCACTGGATTGTTTCTTACTAAACCATGACATCATGGTGGATCCCAGACAATAACATCCACCTGAGGTTCTCTTTCTATCTGCAGCATTTTCTACCCAATCTGAATCTGTATATCCATACAATCTGTAGTCATGATCTCTAACATAATATAGTAAAAAGTCTATCATACATTTTAGGTACCTTATCACATGCTTTGTAGCTATTAAGTGAACTCGTCTACGTTTAGCTGGAAACTAACTTAAGGTGTTCATAGGAAAGAATTTATATGGCCATGTATTCATCAAATACATCAGTGAACCAATAATGTGTATGTACTTATTCATGTACACTAATTTTTATGATTCATCAGATAACAACTTCATGCTGGTTTCCATGGGTGTGGCAATGGCTTAAAAATCCAACATATCAATTATCTTCAATATTTCCAGTGCATAATTTCCCTGATTTAGAAAGATTCCTTTTGGGCTTAGCCACACTTCCAACCCAACGAAATAATGCATCAATCCAAGATCTTTCATCTCAAACTCTTCAGTTATCTTCTTCTTACAATCTGTGATGATCTATTTCTCATTTCTTGTCAGAAATAGATCATCGACGTACAATAATAGTATGATCATCCACATTTAAAGTTTAGGGCTGGCTTTACTCTTTTTAAAACCCAATATTGTCAAGAAGCTATTGATTCTTCCATACCAAGCTCTAGAATCTTGCTTCGGTCCATACATATCCTTTTTCAGCATACATACATGAGTCACTATGTTTTCACCTTCACCTTCAGATCCCACTTCATCATGGAAGCAGGTGCCATGATGGTTCTGATGGAAGTGTACCTTGCTACTAGAGAAATTGTCTTTTCATAATCAATCCCCTCTTTTGGAGAGAATGCTCTAGCCACAAATATTGCCTTGTACTTTTCAATACTTCTACCATATGCATGTTTTATCTTGTAGATCCATTTCTAAATTACCACACTCTTGTTTTTTGGTTTGGGTACTATATCACAAACATCATTCTTCATTATGGACTGGTATTCTTCTATCATTGCTTCCACCCAGTCTTTCTTATATGTAGCTTCCTCATAGCTGGTTGGTTCTTGATCTACAACGTCACACATCAAAGCTACATAACTAGAGTATGGATTGGATCTCTTCCTTGTTCTTGTGGAGCCTTCTGTAGCTCCATACTTCTTTGCTTATTTTATGATTTCTCTTCCCAAGCAATTTTTCTCTTTCGAGAGATATCCATAGTAGGGGTTTCTTGAGGTTCGAGCATATAATGATCATTTGATGCTACAATTTCAGGAGAGGGTTCAGCTTCTACCTTTCTGGGAGGTACATCCTATTCATGTGATTATGCATTTATTAAGAGCATTTTCTTCATCAAATTTCACATCCCTAATAATATTTATATGATCGAAACTTGAAATGTATATCATGAAGGATTTGGATACTTCACAGTATCCAACAAACATTCCTTTCTTTCCGAAAGGATCCAACTTGGTTCTCTTCTCTTTCAGAATATGCACATATACTGGACAACCAAATATCTTGAGATGGATCACTTCAGGTTTCTTTCGTGTATACATTTTTTTCAAGATTATTGAATCCAAGATCAATGTGAGATAATATATTATGTGCATACACAATTGTTCTTGTTCCTTCATCCCATAGGTGCATGGGAAGGTCTTGGTCATGAATCATTGTTTTCACTGCTTCCATAATGGTTCTATTCTTTATTTATACAACAATGATTCTACTGGAGATTGTAGGGACTGGTTAGTTCCCTATTGATTTCATATTCTTTGCAGAATGCTTCAAATTCTTCTGAATTATACTATCCACCATTATCTGATTTCATTTTCTTAATTCTTATTTTTGAATGGTTCTCTATCAATCCTTTGAATTCCTTGAATTTCCTGAACACTTCACTCTTGGTATTCAAGAAGTATATCCATGTCTTTCTTGAATAGTCATCAATAAATGTGACATAGTATTCATATCCAATTAAGGATGTGGATGGCATAGGACCACATACATCAGAATGAATTAATTCCAGGGTACATTTAGTCTTTGTTTCACTTTTAGAAAATGGGCTCTTGATGTTCTTTCCACTTGCACATCCTTTTCAAGTTCCTTCATGATCAATATCTAGATATGGTAAAGTTGTTACCACCTTGCTCACATAGGGTAATTCTTTGTAGTTGATGTGAGAAATCCTTAGCTCACTTGACCTAGTGGTCTCATGGACAAGGGGTGTCTTTGGATGTCCCTTGAGTTTGTATAGTCCTCCTTTTTCTTCACCAATGACCATAGCATCTTTAATTTTATTTCCTTTGGACCACATGAGTACTTGTCCATCTATAAAAGAAACTCTATATCATTTCTTATATAGTGTTTGTTAGTATTATTATATTCCTCCCTTGTCGATTTATATTCTATTGATCATTTTTTCTAGCATAGGGAGACACATTTAGTGTACTAGAGTATGGGGAAGACATATAGAGGTTGATTTCCACTTACTGCATGTTCACGCATGAGTTTAAGTGCCTCTAATACTATTCCCTACAATTTAGGAGGCACTATGAGTGTGAACAACAGCCTCCATCAGTTGGTTGTGATAGGTAACCAGTTATGCTGATTTTATCTTCAGTTACATTCAGTTAGATCACTTTCAATCATTATAGAACCAGTTATGCATGGATGCATGGGGAATTGGAGCCTTTTTCCACCTACCTTGTCAGTTTAATTGGTTTAACTAGTTTAATTGTTTGTCATACTACTTTAGTTGTCCAGATTTAGACTAGTGGATCCTATGCAGTGATTTAGACACTCCTATTTAGTCGATCAATCAAGTTTAGTTGGTATATTAGAATCTTATCCAAATTATTCAAATACTACTTATTGTAACACCATTGTATATTGTTGGAATTAAAGATGATTAATGTTTTAATTGACTGATAAATTCTTATCAATTTTCTATGAAATTTGTCTTGTTCAGTATACATTTTTCATTCCATTCCACTACATAATTATACCTTTCAATTTCTCTCATTTCCTATAGATAAGTGGTTCAATAATTCAAACATGGTATCAAAGCCTTGTTCAGGCTAGCAACAAGTCTTGAATGGCCTCCATTGTACACCAGAAGCATCCGGGTTTCCACATAAATCCTGGAATTATATCCTTGCTCCTTAATTCTTTTCAGGGAAGTCTATCCAGATGTGACGGATTCTAGGAAAGTGTACATGTCAAGGTGGAAAGGCTTGAAACTTACATGATTGCGAATTGGTTTGTTTTGAAATGATATTTTGTAGGTACAACTTCAATATGGATTCGATATTATTGGTTCCTCTTCTTACTCCATTCACAAGATATTCATAATAGAAATTGAAGATGAATTCATCTCTAAAGAGACAAAGTCTCTATGAGGTATCTATTGGACTTGGTAAAGAGTCTTATGAAGATGAGAATGATTGGCTAAATGATGATGATAGAGATTTTGGAACAATATGTCTGGTTTTTTCTCCAAGCTTGCACTACCTTATTGGTTATGTGTAATACCCAAAGGGTCTCTGAACATAATTAGATAGGACCTTTGGAAAGCATAATGAGGATCATTATAGCAATTTGGAGAGCACACCCAGCATGACAATATTTGTTTATTCACTAGTATCATCCTCTATTCTCACTAATGAATTTTTTCAATATGAAGAAGCATAATTTCGACACAGTCAATTTGAATTGAAGAAAGTGTCCTTGGAGTTACTCCTCCTACTGCTTTGGAAGTTTATGATATCTTTGATATCTCATATTCTCCTATAGCTATTCCAAAAGAATACATTCAAATATCTATTATTGAATAAAAACACTCCTTCCATTCTATGCAAGCATTCTCCAATGATTCTTCTATTTTAAATCATGTGCAAAGTTTTCTAGTGATTGCTTTAGAAAATGAAGAGGAATTCAAATTCTGTCTCTCTCTAATGTTGTTGCTGGTGTACAAAAAAGTAATACTTTGGATTTTTTGGAAATAATATAATATTTTAGTTGTGATCCATTTACTATGATTGATCTATATATTCCATCAATTCCTACATGATTGAATGCACCAATACTCATAGTTTTGTTGAAGGATAAAATTGTGCATCTACCATCTTAGTGGAGCACTTGGAACAACTGTTCCACACTATTGGATCTTATATGAACTTATTTGGATCTAATATGACCTTATTTGGTTCAATTTTTAAGTTTCAAGAGCCTCTAGTCATGCCTGTAGCTGTTCTCATCAATTTTGGTGTGAAAAATCAAGTACCTCAAGTCTCTTTCAAAATTGTTGATGGGGGGTTGACGTGAGTTTCATATCATGAGTTTGATAATATTATATTTTATGAATACTTGGTTATTTTTTAAGCTATATTAGATTATGGAGCTCAATAATTCACTATCCACAGTGCCAGGGCTTCTCTACCTTCCTACTTTATCACATGGTTTGATTTTCAAGGATGAAATATATCATATGCTTTTGATTTTCTCACATGGGTTCAATTATCAAGCACTTTTTCTCTCTCATTAGTTGATCTCAGTTGCTCTATACGGGCCCAATTTTCATCTTTTAGATGTCTATGTTCCTAATTCAATTGAGCAGATTCTTCTTCTTCCAAAGAGGAAAAATGTTGCGGGCATAATCATTTAGTTTGGATAGGTTCACATGCATGGTCCTAGGATGTTGCTACATAGAATAACCATGGTGCTGCATAGTCCTACAAATTGAAGTAGATGTTTTGCAAGTTATTTCCCAAATAGGANTTACTGCTTATTTTGGGGGGGGGGGGGGTTCCCATGAGGTTTTCCCGATTTTACTTAGTTTATTTACTAGTTTTATTTTTCATTATATTGTATGGGTAACCTTTGGTGTAGTTGCTAGGTCCCAAAGTTGTCCAAGTCAGGATTACAAGAGGGTGCTAGGATTATTATAATCCTCCCTTATCCATTTATAGTCTATTGATCATTTTTTCTAGAATAGGGAGACATATTTATTGTAATCATGTATGAGGAAAACATATATAGGTTAAATTCCACTTATTGCATGTTCATGCATGAGTTTAAGTGCCTTTGAGACCATTCCCTACATCTTAGGATCCACTCTGACTGCCACCAGCATCCTCCATTAGTTGTTTGTGGTAGGTAACCAATATTGCTTATTTTATCGTCAGTGACATTCAGTTAGATCACTTTGAGTCAGTCTAGTGCCAGTTATGCATGACTGCATGGGGAAGTGACTCCTTTTTCCACCTACCTTGTTAGTTTAACTGGTTTAACTGATTGTAAGACGAATTTATTTATCCCGAGTCAGACTATTGGCTCCCATGCAATGATTTAGGCACTCCTAGTTACCCAGTCAGTTAGGTTTAGCTGGTAGATTTGAATCTTATCCACATGATTCGAATACTATTTATTGTAACACCATTGTATAATCTTAGAATTAATGAAGATTAATGTTGTAATTTACTTATTGATTATTATCAGTTTTCTCTTAAATTTGTCTTGTTCAGTGTACATTGTTCATTCCATTCCACTCCACAATTATACATTTTAATTTCTCTCATTGTTTGTATATCAACTTTTCAATAATTCAAATAGTGCTCAGATGAAAATTTGATTCTTTTTCAAACCTGGTACATATAGTACTTCCTTCATCTTCATGGAGGTTCCAAAGTCAAGCTTATAGCTTAATTCACCAATTCCTTTGGTGGGATATTTATAGTCATATCCTAGAGATACATTATGAGGATATTTATTTTCTTTAAGTCTTGGCAAAGTTTGTTTCTTCCCTGTCATGACCTTTGTTGCACCACTATTAATAAGCCATGTGTCTTCTCTAGGTTTTACAGACCCAGGGAGTGCAGGGAATAGTACATATTCATCTATGATGTTCTTCTTCTACTCTCTTTCCAGGTCTCTCTTCTAATTCATCATCCTCATCTTCAAATAGATGAGAATGATGTCTTTTGTTGGTGTTCTTATTTAATGGAAACTCAATGAAAATTTGTCCTATCTTATGACAATTGTAACATTGATGTTTGGAGTAGTCTATTTTCTCACTGTTATCTCTTTTTATCTGAAACGTATTTGGAGGTTTAGATTCCTTGTGACTATCCTTCATGAAGCTTAATTCTTTTCTTCTCTTGGTATGGGTAGCTAGATCTTGATCATATTCCTTAAGTAAGGATTCTTTGTTATCTACTCTAGCCTCCTGTTGGATGTAGTCTTGCCATACAATGTCAAACTTCATACTTTCTTTTCTAGGACACATATTTTGTATGAATGAATCCCAAGGTCTAGTGGCACCATTGAGAGTAGTCATGACTAGTTCATATTCATCAAGGGAGTATCCAATAACATCTATTTGTTACTTGAACAGGGAGACCCTTGTGAAGTAATCTTAAACTGATTCTCCTTTACTCATCTTGGTGCTCTTTAGTTGATCTCTCAAATTCATTTTTCTATTGATGTTCCTTCCTTCATACATTATGGAGAGGGAATCATACATTTTATTTGGTGTCTCTTTAGATGACACTTGAGGGATCAAGTTATCTTCGGTAGAATCATCCATGATCCTCATTTCCTTTATTAGGTACTTCTAGTGCTTCTCCTTACCTTCATGTTCTTCTGGTTCTGGGACTTCATCCTTGATGTACTTATCAAGATCATTCTCTCTTGGAATGATACCAATCCTATACTTACATGCTCATAAGTTTTCAATTCCTTTTGGTTTATCCTCAAGCTTAGTGCTTGGGGCCATTTTATCCAAGAGGTCACTAAAAATTGAAATTTCTCAAAATCAAAAGCTGATCTTACCAAGAGATGTGATTTAATGAGGAAATTTGGTTGGTCCACTTGGTTTCTGGAGATCCCAAATATTCACACTTCAAATCTTTCTTGCGAGGTTCAAATTTCTCCAGAATTTCTAGTTCTATTTTCTTTAGTTTTCTGGTTCATGGACAAACTAGGGTTTGGATGTCCTGAATATTCAAATGCCAAAAAAATTCGATCCAGGGATCAATAGATGCACTCAAGAGAGGCACAAATTTCTACGAAAACAAATCTTTAAAATTCCATCTTTTGCAAAAACCCTATTTTTTCCAAAAGGAGAGGAGAGAGATTTTCACCTTATGAAAGTTTTTCTATTTAGGATATCTCTCATACCATGTTAATATTTCATATGCTATTATAGATATCATTAGTGTTTAATAAAATTTCACAACAGTAGCATATGCATAATCACTAAAACAAAAAAAATCACAAGAGACACAGATTTATCCTACGAAATCCTCAAGGGGTAGAAAACCCAACAAAAATTCCTATGTATAATATGTATACGATAAAACCCCAAAACATGTATNCTCCTTTCCATTCTCTCTCTCTCTCTCTCTCTCTCTCTCTCTCTCTCTCTCTCTCTCTCTCTCTCTCTCTCTCTCCTATGCGCTACACAAGTGAGTTTGTCTGTGTTCAAATGAGAAGCACAACCACTCTATTTATACTCTTTTTGTCAACTGAATTTTAACCTATTTAAGTTGGCCCCACTAAACTGTTTGGGACGACTTCACCTAGGAAATCACAAAACATTAGTTTAGTATATCCATTAGGGTACTAATGACCCAACAAACAATGGAGGCTTTACCTCATGATGCTATGATGACCAATTACAATAATAGCATCCCGACAAAGTAATACTAACATCTCCCTTGGGGTACATTAGCAAAATACATTTATAATATCCTTTTAAGTTACAATGTTTCAAAAGATGATACAAAGGTCACCCATTACAATCTAAATTTAATAATTATTTATCCAGGTAAAATGAGGAAAAAAGGAAAAACGGCATGGGGAAAATCCTTTCCTAAAAACTAGACAAGAGATACACCAAAAAATAAACTGCTCCAAATACAAGTAGGTGTGAATTTGATTAGATTTATAGAGGGATATTCTTGTTGGGAAGAAGAGGAATATGCTCAAATTGATCAAGAAAATATACAACTGCATAATTTGGTATGGTACAATGTAAAGAAACTAAGATAATCTCACAAAATAGCAACATAGTGTTCGCATTTAACTTGATATTGAAATCACGTTCAAATGTGTCTTGATGTGCTTGATACTTCAAACCATGTGAATTAGATTCAGCTCTAGATGATGGGATTTTTCATCCAAGCGAATGCAAGAGGTCTCCATCATTTCTATCACTGTGAGGAGATGAGTATGTGATTGAGCAAGAAGAGGAAGAAGACCTAGCACCATGAATAGTGAATTATTGAGCTCCAAAATCTGATGTAGCTTCTAAAAATATTCATGAAAAAAGAAAATGTAATATCAGTAATTCATAATAATATACTAATATGGAATCCCCAACAACAATTTTGAAAAATCCTTAAGGTTCTTGATTTTTTTCATAAAAACTTATGAGTTCAGTTACAAGCATAATAGATAGGTCTTGAATATTTAAATTCGAACCAATTAAGGTGAGAGAGTCAGTGGAGATTTCATTAACAATGGATGTTCAAATCTCCTCTTCTAGAGTAGCTGCATGAAAACATGACATAAAATTTCTCACAAAATTTGAGAGCAGTAGCATAAAGAGTCTGGTTTCCAATTGAATTAGTTGAAGACTCGGTGGGATGGAAGGAGATTTATTTAATGGTGGAGGTTTGAATATCCTCTTTTGGATTAGATGCATGAAAACATGAGACATCAAATTTCTCAAAACATTCGAGAGAAGCAACAAAATGAGTCTGGTTTTGAATTGAATCAGTTGAATACTTAGGGGTATGGAAGGATTTTTCTTCAATAATGAAGGTTCAAATCTACTCTTCTTGAGTAGTTGCATGAAAACATGAGATATCAAATTTATCAAAACTTTCGAGAGCAACAATGAATCTAGTTTTGAATTTAATTAGTTGAAGAATCTGACATTTATTCATCTTGCAAAACTTCATCTTATTGAGAAATAATGGATGCTGGGAATTCAATAACATCAATGAGATAGTGAATCCTAGGAGGAACAGATACACACATGGATCCATATGCTTTGTCACAGTTATTGAACCAAATATCTTTCTCATCATCAGATTATGGCATTTCCACAGCTCCATTAGACACATCAAATAGCTCATGGCACTTAAGATATGCAATCATCTTCAATTTTCACTCAATTGAATTAAATGGTGACAAAGGAGGAGTTGATATCAAATCCATATTAAAGTTGTACAATAGAGGTTTGTGCAATTTTCTTCTTCAAATTCAGGAGCAACTTTGAATCCAAGAATTCTTACGTGTAAATCAAATCATGTACGTAAGCTTAAATAAAAACTCAAAAACATGATTGATGGCATGTTTCCAATTCAATCACAACTTCTTCTACAGTCAACAGAATCGAATTTCGTCGAAAACCCATTTGAGATATCAAAGAGATATTTCAATTCATATATGAAACTTGACCTATCTCATCATGAGGAGTGATAAATACCAAACAAAATAGAGGGTAGAGATGGACATGAAATGTTGCAAACCTCCTATATTGAACTAAACATATCTCTTAAACCAGAGACTCAAATTCATTTCCATGAAAATCCCATTTCATATCATGGAAATACCTTTGAAAAAATCTATGATAGGCCCTCTAAGATGATCTATATAGGTCTTGGTACCTCTTGAAAGTTGTCTACGATTTTCAAATTTTGTTGTTGAAATTGTACCTGCATAAAACTAGAAAGAATTTTTTTCTAAGATGAGTCAACCTATATTTCAACAATGAGCACATTTTCAAATTTTGTCACACCTATAGAGACTTCTCTGGACAAAATCCATAGTTAGCAAGGAAAAGATTGCAAGACCTAGGTGGAAACTGCGACTACTTCTGGTTCATCAATGGAAATATCTGAGCGAGATTTGAATAACTTGAACATGATTTGATACCATATTAGATTCTGATAGGAATATCTTGGGACAAAAATGGTCTTCACATAAATTTCACAAGAGAAAAAAAGAGAAGAATAATTTAAGAACAACATGATAAATATTCCATTAATGATTATTCACATTATGGGTGAATATATACTACAGCATCAATGAATAATTTGAATACCTACAAATGTAGTTAAATATACCGACCTATACCGACTCTAAACCTAACTAGGAGTTTGAAAATCACAACTAGAGCTAGTTAGTGCAACTCCAAATCACTAAAATAGTTAATAACCACTTACAATCAATTAACTGAAGGGGCTAGGTGAACTAAGACACCTATACTCTCTTGAATCATGCAAACTGGAACTAGAGACACTTGAAGTGATTTAACTGATGGGGATCGAAGCACAACTGAGGATAACTAAAGACCTACTAGAGTCATCCACTGGACAGTATTTGTGGTACAACCAATGGGTTCATATAAAATAGGGATTGATTCCTGGAGCTCCAAAATACATGTAAACAAGTGCAGTAAGTGGCATATACCCACTAGTTACGCCCCTCATGCACTGGTGAAGTGATGAGACCTCCTAAGATAGGTAAATTAATTAAATATACTTTATGTGTCCAAATCAGACAAAGGAATGATTAATAATCATCCTAACATCTTGTACTTTCCTTATAATTTATTCATTCTCCTTAGGTGTTATCCTATGTGCATCAGTGTTTGGAAGACTTTCTCCAAGTATGAATTTAATTTGATGACTTATACTCCTCTTAGGTGATAGTTCATTCAGTAAATCATCCACCATAATGTCACTAAATTCAGGTAACATTTCTTCAATTTCAAGTGGTGAGTATCCAATATTAGTATTCATATGAAAAACCCACAGTTTACAAATTACAAAAAAACTCACCTTATCTTCTTTAGTATTCTACAAAATTCATTTTCCACTTAATAACAATGCTTTGTGGTTTCTCTATCTTGTTGTACCTTTCTCTCGCAAAGGGAAAATAGTATGTTTGATTCCAACCTTTTCAAACTTATAACAATTACTTCTTCCATCATGTACAACCTTCCTATCAAATCTCCATGGCCTGCCAAAAGAATATGATTGACATTTAAAGCATGATATCAAAAACTATTTTTTCATTATAGCTTCGTATTTGGAGTTCCACTTCACTCAGCTCACTCACCAAAACTTGATGACCCTTTTGTGACCATGACACTTTCTAGGGAACTAGTTGTTTGGAATTTCTCAACCCTAACTTTTCAACAATCTCTGTGGAAAGCAAATTTTTAGTACTCCCACTATTAATCACCATTTTAAGACATTTTCCTTTGTCTTTCCAAATAGTCCTAAAAAAATCCCTTCTCTAAGTAGGTTCCACAATTTCTTTCTCTAGTTTTAAGAGAATCTTATTTAACATTATAGACTCTCCCATATTTGGAATATTCTTTACTTTAGGTATTTATACAAAATATTTCTCTATCTCAGCTATGTGTGCAACTCTTTGTCCTATATTATGCTTTTAAATTCACTTGAAGGATCTATGACGCAATTGGTTACATTTGTAACACCTATTGAGAATCTCCTTTCATGTTCCTCTACCTCGAACTCTTCGGTAGAGTATTTATCCTCTCGAGTCACTTCCTTTTTTTGAATTCTCTTGTTGACTTGAGTCGCCATGCTAACTTTGCTAAACTGAAAAATTTCCTTTTTTTAACTAATTTTCCTCTTACTCTAGCAAAATGTTGACCTCTTCCCAAGTTTTTCTTCATTATTATCTTCTCTTCTTCCATTAAATCACACTAGTATGCGTCTTCCATTTTCCTTGGAGACAACATATTTATTTCATCATGTATTTCCATCCTTAACCCATTGATATATCTTGAGAATTTCTCAAACGAATTTTCTATATAGCCTGCTCTCAAATTAACCTTGTAAAATTCCTCGGTATACTCTCTCACTATTAGTTACCATTGCCTACGGTTCAACATTTTCCCATAAAGAGATAATTGGTAGTAATTTAGTAAGAATTTATCCATTATATTTGCTACCATCCTATTAAATATTTTAATCATCAAGTTAATTTTCTTTATCCTTTCATCTTGCATAGTATCCAACCATAGGGATGCATGTCCTTTCAATCTTATCACAGGGAAATTAACATTCATTTCCTTTTAAATATATTCATACTCAAAATACTTGTTAGCACTGGTGCTAAATGTTGAATAAGCGCCTGCAGTAATTGGCTTGCCAAAGAGGGTATAGGAAAAACCTTTTTGGGTTTGATGCTTTTAGGGATGCCCCATGATGTGCAAGGTAGGAGCCGGCAGAGAAATATGAACAACGAGCAAGTCCGACCACCATGAGGACAACTAGCACAGATCAATGGGTATTAAGGAATTCACAGTGTAGGACATGCACATTTTTGAGCTATGAGGGCATGAAAAATCCATGTCCCACTCTATTTCGTAATGATAATGATTGGAGCGGACCGAATCTGCGGTGGATTCATGCCTTCGCAATGGAAGGTGCACGGAATAGGTAGGAATGTGTCAAGGTTGTGACACCCAGAGGAACTCACACATCTTAAATGATCCATATCCTCGATGAGAAATATATACAGAGGAGATCCTTTTCATTGTCCCAATCTGCACGATAAATAAGGTAAAGGGTGGCTGGAAAGTGAAGGAAGGTCCTGTGCTCTTGAATGGTTGTGATTTGACAAAGAGCCAATCAATAGTTTCGGTTGTCATCGTGATGGGAAGATGCATGGCAGTTAAAGGGAAAGTGTAGTGCAAAATCTTATAAGGGGCCTTTCCTTCGACTGCTGAGATTCAGTGAGCCAGCTAACCAACAACCTTTATCTTTGTCATGATAGGAAGATGCACACATGTTAACCAATGAGCTAACCGTGAAGCGTGGTAGGGGCCACCCATTTGAACGGTTGAGATCGAGCATAGGGAAAATCTACGACCAGGGTTTGTTTCGATGTCCAAAGGTGCTAGGGGGAATAAGGAGGAGAGAGGTTTCAAAACAAAGGGATGGGACAAGTAGTATTGACAATGCAAACCATAACATGGGCCCTCAAGATTCGTCGCTCGATACGCCTAATTAGGACGAGCACCAAAATGATTAGTTAATAGAGGGTGTAAGTGCTGGTACACACCATATGAAGAGGAAGCAAGGCACTAAAAACCTGGGAAGGCCGATGGCTCGATGAATGGACAAATGTCAATTCCATCCACAAGGAGATCACCTAAAGACGATTACGAGTGAGGCTGAAGGTCACTTCCGCAAATGATACCATTAGGTCACAATAGGAAATGTGTCATAGTTGGCACCTCCACGTAAGATATTTGATCCAAGACCCACATGACCATTCATGTTGTCATCATGTCACTCGATGATGGCATGTTATAGGAGTCAACGGACCCTTAGTGAGCTCCTCCATCTATCTCTATATAAATCCACCATTCGATCTTTACCAGAGAGACGAATTGAGCAAAATGTTAGTGGAAGAACATGGATGACAAATTGTTGTTCTGATAGGAATCCTGAGGGCCCTGTTATGGGGCCTACAATGATTGGTCTACTCAAGATGACTATTGTTCGGTACATCGTGTCAACTGATGGACGCTGAAGGGGATTTAATCGTTCCCAGACCTTCACGCTATAGTGGTCCCAACCATCGAGTAGAGATGTTCATTACATTAGAAATGTTTTTCGGCATCAATAAGGTCGATGGAATGATTTTCATCACATTAGAATGAACTTCTGAGACTAGTGAGGACAATGATGTCCAAATAAAGTGAAACACTCCCATAGAAGAAGCTCCTAGGGTCTCCATCCATATGGGTATCCTGTCGAAGACTCTAAACATGGTCATCATTTCCATAATCACAATGTGTAGAATCTATTATTAGAGGTGGTTAGTCAGAGCTAATGCTCATATGGGAGAAGGGTGAATCGAGGGCCTTCGTCATCATCTTTTTGAATTCCACTTTCTAGCTTTATCTAAGGTGATGATGAATCCAAAGGGTGTCAGGCCAATATGACCTCTAGGAGGACCCTGCTCCCTGGAGGAGAGAAGCACAATAATGACAAGCACATCACAGTCTTGTCACCATAAAAAATAGGTTAGCCCTCTCGGACCTCCACAAGTGAAGTATTGCCACAAGTCCAAATTTCTAGGTGAGGGGGGGCCAAACCCGGAAGGGACACAAATTTTCATGCCAACTGTGAACACAAGAGGAACATATCGTCGAACATGAAACGAACATAAAGGTCGGAAACGGGAGGAGCTATGGAGACAAACTCATCCAATACTGCAAAGAGGGGGCATGCGTAAAAAGAATAAAACTGTTAGTGCTGAAACGTCACTGTCAAAAGAAGCGAGCCTACGTTCAAATCCCATAGTGTCATTTTGATCCAACATGCCCATCATATCATATTTCATATTTTGGTAGTAAATCGTGGCAAATATGCCACCTTAGGTAGTTTGTTAGGATTTGGCATGATTTTTTCGGGTTAATATGATTTGCTAACCATCTTTGATACCATGTTTCGGGACGTATACTAGGGGTAATTTATATTATAAATAGAACCTCCTCAGAGGAGGAAAGAGGTTGGATTGACTTTCATTTTTTAGACCTTAGCACCGATTTTGTATCTTTGCAAACATTTTTGGGAGTAGTAATGAATATATTTCTCTGCGGTTATGAGATTCATCACAGTGTCTGTATTTAGTGTGTGTTCCCTATTTATTTAATTTTTCATATCTGTTATTTCTTTCAATACATTTCTAGATTAGTGTGCAAGGAATTCGCTCTCAGTTAAGCGCTCCTGCATCAAAAATCGTATTGGTAATGTGATTGTAACAAATGTGATAGAATTCATCCATTGATAGGTGCTCTGTTTCAGTTGTTTCCCTCACTTTTTTATTCTACTAAAGGCATTGCAAGGGATTCATCCATTGATAGGTGCCCCTTGTCGTGATGGGATTTTCTCTTTTCTACTATCATCGCTTAAATATATTTCGATGAATGTTACGCTTACTTTTGTTCATAAAATAGGAGAGAAAATCATTGTTCATTATCTATTGTAATGTTCTTAAACATTTCAGGATGTGAATTCATCACCCAATGGTTTTATTCTTTGTCTGTATTTCAATATTTTATTTTACGAATCACTCTGTTACCTGCAGAAATCTAGCCTTTTGCATGCTTACTTAAATCCAAATGTATATGTGAAATGGTGATTGCATTGGCTAGAATGAAGTCTAAAGTTGGTTTGAAGTGGTTACCCCTGTGACTTCCTACCAAACCATAGGAAAATAACATCTTGGAACCGTTGCATGGAAATGAAGGAGAAAATCATCCCTGGTAAAAATAGCATTGCTCAGTTCTACAACTTGGTTGAACAACCGGTCCTAGAGACATATTGGTTGTAAATTCTCTGGTGACTCCACTCAAATCCTTTGAAGGAAACTCCACTAGGAACACCGACCACCTAGAAGATGCAAATATCTTCAAAGGTTCCATGGCGACTCCATTCGGGCCAATGAGCCCAACATAGTGAAAACCTGGAAGGGCATGGTGGAAAATGAGGTACTCTGTTGGTTTTCTCCAAGATATCTTGTCCTTCCTGGTGCATATTTTCCTATTTTTCCCTCATCTTGCCAAAATAGTTTTCCTATACTAGTCACACTCAGGACAAGAACCTAGGTCCACCCATGTATATCCTTATTTAAGGACTAAGGAATTTCGTTCGCCCTATACGTATGATTCGGACCAAACCCCTTCATCCGAGATCCACACAGAAAATGATCGTCCCTATGAGACTCATGATTCTACTTCCAACCCTGCACCCTTTTCGAAGCCCCTAGACAAAGATCTCCATCCCTTGTTTGATCTAGAACACCCACTTCCATCCTCTAAATGGGCCTCATCAGAATCCATGGTCAAAGGACCACCTTTTGCTTCCTCCTTACTCTTCTCCAATTCAGAACTTCAAGAGACTTCACTATTTGGTTCTATAGCCCCTACTGAAAGCCATATTAAATCCCCAACAAAAGCTAAGCGGTTTTCCCCCATACTCCTTCCTGTAGTCCTCCATGACCTTCCTTAGGGATATGCCCAAAGGCTTAAATAGTTTACTGGTAAGAAGGGATATTCAACTAAGGAGTATTTGGGATGGTTCGTAGACTGGACCAACCTAGAAAAAGTAGAGCATGATGAAATTAGGGTCAGATTGTTCACTCAAAGTCTTGCTGGAGAGGAAAGAAGATGGTTGACCGGCCTTCCCGACAGATCCATCATGGAGTATCACTATTTTGAATATTCCTTCAAAGCAAACTGAGAAGAGAAGAAGGACCCTAGGAGGTTCTTGTCCTAGTTATATTCCATGAAGAGGGAAGAGAGTGATTCTATCCAAGAGTTCTCTGATAGATTCTTGAAAATATATAATGCTATCCCTTTTGAGTTCAAACCTCCTCCTCGTGCTTCCCAAGTCACCTTATGGCTAAGAATTCGATAGCGAATTCACCTTATGGCTGAGCAAAAGAAGGTCAGTTTCCCTAGCAAACATGATGAACAATGTCGTATAGGCATAAATGAACCTGACTACTACTATGGAGAAGGGGAGATAGAAAGAAGAAATAAGAAAGAATGAAGACCTCACCCATATTTCTTCCTCTAGCACACCAGAAATTGGGATAAATGAAAGGATAGAGACCATTATGAGGTGGATGGAGAGACTCATGGTGGAACAAAACCCATCCCCCATAGCAGATCAGGACTTACTTCAAGCATATCATAGTAACCGATATCCTTCACCATTTCTACGAATATAAAGTAGATTCCAGAGTTACTACAAAATCAGGTGTTAAATCGATGTCCTCCATGAGTTCTGCTTGGCCAATTCTAGAATTATAGTAGACTCATGTATGAAATCTATATTTTGGGCAAGCTCTACTTGGTGGAAAATAAACAATTGGTGAATTCAGGATTTTCGAACATAATAAAATATATATGTTTGCTGTAATATAAGACCAACATAGATTAATCTAAAGGATGTACGAAGCTCTAATCTGTAGAGATCTAAATCTTTTTTGGATTGAAATGTTGAGGAAGTGTAATACAATGTTTATATTTTTAATTTATCTAATCTATATTGTTTTATGTATGTATATAAAGGTAGTCTTGAATAATTTAAATTTAATTTGAGCCTACATGTTATTTTTAAAAATATAGTTTACTTTGGTGTAATTATACTCTCCTGTAGATTAGTGGTATATTATTACTAACTATTCTCTTTATTTTTAAAGTTATAATTAATAGTTATTTAATAATGTTAAATAGTATATACAATAGTTTACCATATCATTGTTTATTCTATAGTTATTTAAAATAACTAAACTAGTGAGGAATTTTGATATCAAAAGTAAACTTATGTAATTATGATAATAGTTTAGAGATGTTTCAGTTTCAGAATTTTACATTTATATAAGATAAGAGTAGTGATGAGAGTTTATTCTTGTCTCAAAGCTAAAGGTTTGTTGATTAATGATTGTTTTCAAATCCACAAAAAGTTTTCCACGCTCTATTTATTCTTTTTTAAATGCCATAATTTTACTTAATATTGTGATGAAGATAGATTCTAAGATATTTGTATGTAAGCTATTTCATCTTCCTCCAAGTTGGTTTTGTCATAGCATAAATGATATTCTTAGTTTTGGTTACCATTACCTTTGTTTTCTTGGTGTTAAAATAGTTATATTTGTACTAATGAAAAAAATCATTGATAATTTTAGCTTCATGTACAGCTCATAGGGACTCCTTGTAATGAGAAAAATATCATCATCATAAACAAGAATGATTACTATATGATCTCTATTATTGTTGACTTGTGTTGACACAATCTTACCACCCACTCATTCACATAACAACAAATACCCAAGATACTCGCTCAAAATGGTAACCCCTTTCAGCAACACTTGTAGACAAGATGACTTCTCACCCTATGTATCCATGGGGATTACAAGAACCAAGTTTCTATTGCACGGAATGGGAACAACATGAGTTATAAAAATTTGACTGATCAATAACTCCGACAAGTTAACAATTATCACAAGCACAACATTCCAACATGCAAATCACTTCAACATCAGTCATCTCAACTACCTATGACAGATAACCATAATATCATATGTGGAATACATATATTAACGTATGTACTCATTGTATGTCAATATGCATGCAGATATTGATAGCAGAAAGGAGAGGACACACGCAAGTCATGCACAGTTCACAGCAAAAATTTTAACATGGAAAGACGAGATGGGAAAAACCACAAAAGCATTCATTATCATTAAGAGTTGCATCAATAATTCAAGTATGTGCACACATCCTTGGGACACCTACTCACACTTTATTACAAAATATTTGCATACCACCCTCATCCTTGCGACTTTACTTTGACTTATACTTCGAAACAAAGAGTACATGCACTTTTCTTCGATAGAATACAAAAATATTATAACTCTCCCTAACTCTCTCTAAAAATGTTTACCTCCGATAACCCCATCCCATTACAATTTTTACAGGATATTTTTGTCCATTTTCCCCACACCGGCTACCCAATCCCCATAAATATAAGAGGACAAAATTGCTAACCCCTTGGCCAACCATTTGGTTCGACTTCATCAAAACTATTTTCTATCCTTAAATCTAGGACGCAACTGCAGAACTATCCACTTTACTAATCAACTTTGTCACAGCTCCATTCACACTTCGACCACTTTCTAAAAACTGGTACCCAAAATGTCCAAAAAATTCATAAGGCCAACAACTAGTCCAGACCTAAAGAAATTTAACTTGGTTACAGGAGTATCGTCCTAGTGGCATGAGTATTGGATTTACTCTATCTTGATTTTTTGGTTATAACTCATCCAGAAAAACATGACTCTTCATTTATATCGTATGGAAGTACTCCCACGACCTCCTCTGGTCTATATGGTGTGTTCATGAATTTGTGTTCACCATTCATTTATTCAAGGTTGACACTATGCACACTCAACAAACTTCACATTCAGAGAGATTTCTCCACGCATTGTCAATTCAATGTTCAGTTACACATGTACAAAGTATTTACATCAATTTTGGAGGCACAGTCATAAAAAAAAACAATTTCTTCTATCATCAAACCTTACTAAAATCTATTGAATCTAACCTTACACATGAGATGTCTCTGGAATATATAGAAATAGAGAACCACCCTCTTCATCTTCTAAAGATGGAAAAATAATTAGACTATTAGATTATTCCTAAATTTCTATTAACAACAATTTTTTTTGTCAAATTACCACATAATTCATGTTGAAAGTCAATCTAAATATTTCTACGATTTAGGAAACAACTCCCTTCGTAAACAAGGGGACTTCAGTTAGTGAACATCTCACATATCACGTGCGATTGTGGGATATTAAAGAATACCCTTAATTTCCATAGATATTGACCCAAACTCTTTTTGTTGAAAAACCCTCCCAATACTTAAAACCTCCTACCCACCCCTTTTTATACCTCACTCCTTATAAACCACCCTACCCACCCCCACTTTAAACCCCTCATCCCCCCCAATACTTGCAATATATTGGTTCAATTTTTAATAATTTTAAAACGCACAATATGAACTAACGTGATAGGATATTGGTCAACAAATGAAGCCCTCGTGTTCGTAAATAACTAATTCTTGATTTTAAACATGACTCCTATTGATTCACATTTCTACGTTGTCATGATGCCCCTGCATCAAACTCCCAAGGGACAAATTTTATGAGCTCATGCTCATAAGGTCTTCTACAAAACATCCAATCTTTTGTAATTTTGCAATATTCATCCAAGTAGAATCCTTTACTCGGTGATCCTTATCCTTTACCAAATAGACTATATATTATTTTCCCCTGGTATTCTTTTGAAACCTTTGTATCTACTATCATTTCGAGTTAGGGATACTTTTCCATAGGAATTTTCTTCAGCCACTTAAATTCATGTGTCCCTTTACTCTCTACATTACATGAATTTTTGTCATTATCTCTGCCTTAATAAAGATATAGCTATGTAACATTAAAAATAGGTGAGATACCAATTCTTGTAGGTAACTCCAACCCATAATCATTTGCTTAAAATCTTGGAAGAATCGTGGATGGACCTATATTCTTTCACTTCAATTTTTTGTCCTCTCCCATGGGAAATATTTCCTTCCTTAGGTGAGCACGAAACATATCACCAACATCATAGTTTATCTCCCTTATTTTCATATATTCCTTCATTTTGTACTTATATATTCTATTTTTTGTACATTTTTTTAACCTCCTCATGTAGTTCACTGATGATAGTTGCACGAGTTCCTCTCCATTCATGCTTCTTTGTTAATTCCTACCTAAGTCTCTTAGTTCAGTCATTCGTTTAGGGTACATTCCATATAAAATTTGAAAATGAATCATTCTGGTACTTCTATTTGGTGAATCAATGTAACCAAATTCATAGTGATCCAATAAATGATTCCACTATCTAATATTCTGTAGTGTCCCCTTTTTGGAATTGTATTAAATTGCCCAATTTTCCAACTTTTTCACAATTTTGGCTCTTGACTAGTTTTGATGTCTAGACCTCCAAATTGACCCAAATTCTTCCAAATTTTATCTAAAGGTACATGAATAATAATATAACTTAAATATCATGCTCATGTATGTTTTTTGACCTCCCAATTACTTCTGAGAACTTGTTTAATGTTCTGTTCAAAGTAGGAGTCTTTACTAGCAAATTGGGGCTCCAATTCCCCCTGGGTATTTGCCGGAAATGGATTCACAAATGATCCCAAAGTCACTTGAATTTATGAAAAAAGGATGTTTATGTGTAATTTACCTTTTCAAAGTTTCATATGCATCATGTTTCAGTTTATATAGTCTTTTATGACTCTTTCCAAAACAACTCCCAAGTCACAATTTCGACCCTTGGGGAAAATGCACCAAATCTTCTCCCAATGCAATAAAAATGAGTAAAATGGATTCCAATGCTTAAGTAATGAAAATTAGACTTGAAATATACATTAATTAAATTCCATCCATCATACATTTATCATATATTCATTCCTCCATTCGAAATAATAAGCATTACCATGGCATATATCAAAATGGAGTGGAAATGGTCATTGTTTGCTCATTAAAAGTCATTTTGACATACAACTATTTGGAATTTAGAGTTGAAAATTTATGAGAATGAATTAAATAGAATATTTAACTGATTACAATCATAAATAGACAGTTAAATGATCTCCCAATTTGAAATCATCAGCATTACAATGGTTCACAACAAGATAGTGGGGAAATGACACTATTAATTCATTGTTCAACTTTTTTACATGAATTATTTTGGATATTTCAACCTAAGAGTATTATAAACATGAATTACATAGAATATTAATCATAACATAACATAATGAGCATTACAATCTTCCACGAAGAGATCAATAGCTCACCCAAAGCACAATCCCTCCATTGGCATGAATATGGTGTGAAAACTGGAAATAGTTGAGAGAGAGTGCTGCAATAGAAGAATCAAAATTATTTCATATAGCTTACACCTACAAATAATAATCCATTAAATCTCCATGAAATACCTAATTGGTATTTCTAAACACCAACTATGATGGGAATATTTCACCCTCGAAATTGGCTTAAGCAAGAAAACTAGTCATCCACTAGTTCTCACAATTCACAAATGGAAATTTCAAAAATGAGAAAAATATTATTCTCATGGATGATCCCTATATTTTATAAACATTATTGGTATTCTAAGGCTCCAAATCCATCCATAAACCAAAGCCAAGTCCAATTGGTGTGGCTGCTCATGCTATGCCATGTGGCCTCTCTCTTCACCTTCCCTCTTCTCCCAAATTTGAGTAGGAGCCTCTTGGCCTTCTCCAACTCCCAATTTCGACCTCCAAGATGCTCAATTTAGGCCTTACATGTCATTATTTCAGTATTTCATCCTTAATATCTGACTTGTGTCATAAGTGTCATGGAATCTCCATCATTGGTGTCATAGATGTCATAATTGTAAGGGGAATCTAGCTAAGTGTCCATGAAACTCCCATTTGGATCTTCCTCTCCCATGTAAGTTACAATTAATCCCAAATTATACCTATGAAGTATATTGAAAACTATATTAACCTCAAAATCCATCCCAAAACATTATGCTTCCCATAGATTCAAAATTACAAGAGAAAGATACCATTTAACATAGGAATTCTAGCTAGTGTGGGCCCCATAGTCTCCATGTGTCTTCATGCTCTATTGCCACTTAAATTTTCTCTTGTATTTATTTAATAATATCAATTATTAAATATTTATCCCATTCTAATTTCTAAACATCATTTATTATCCCCCTTTTTCCAAATCTCAAAGCTTCCACCCCCAACCTAGGGAACTAGTGATTTTCCTCCTTGGAAATTATTTGACTTTTAGCATCCATTTGACAACTTTCATGACTATGGAAAATGTGATTTTTCCATTGTGACCTAATGCCAAATTTGGGAAATTACAAATCCTCCCTTCCCAATATTGCTTGTCCTCAAGCAATTTCAAACATGGTTGTTGAAGAACCTACTTTCTGTATGATTCTTTGAAGTTGCCACTGAGCTGCCCACCTTGAGTCTTTGAGATTTCATGAATATTTTAGAGAGGAACCACCATGCTTTCTGCTGCACTACTCTTATTAACATCACATTATTAAATGGAGAATCCATCTCCCATACTCCTTATTTCCCAAATAATTTGAAATCAATGGGACTAAAAGCTATCCCAGGGTCCCATTGCTTGCATTGCACTCCAACAAATAAGAGTGCTCTCCAATCCATACATTTGGAAAGAGAATTCTTGGATCCCATTTTCTTTTATGCATTCTTACAAACATCATGAGTGCATAATATATATCATCAAAGTATATAACAACATAATAATAATGTACATCAAGGAGGTGCCTCACCAAAAAATCATGAAAGTGCTTATACCTCCCAGTGAGTAGACTACCATTTTCCAAGTGCATACATGCTTCAAGTGACCAATCAAATCTGCTCTAATGACATAGGTAAGGATCCCATGTCTTATAATGCTGCTCCCAAAGAATGTAATATGCATCAACATAATAATCAGCCATTTTTTCTTTCATCCAAGAAGTGAATGAAGAACCTCCACCAAAATATGAACCAAATAAGGAGCAAATAAAACACGAAGACTTCAAGTGTCTCAAATAAGTCTCATCAATACACCCATGAATATGTATATCATCATGCAATAAAAAAGTATGTTGCTGCCAATAATAATTTTCCTCAATCATATTTCTCTTCATCCAAGTGTTGGATGAAGCTCCTCCAACATCAGATGAACCAAGTGTTGAGCAAGAAAAACCATGAGTCTTTAAGTGACTCAAATGAACATCATAGGTGCACCCATGTAGATGTGTATAATGATAATGTAAACAAGGATGCTGCTGCAAATGTAAATAATATGGTTCTCTAATAATTCCATCATCAAAAGGAGAAATAGAATATCCATGCTCTTCATGTGGCACTATCAAAAAGAAACCTTTCACCCATACTTCATTAGGATTATTGCTGCACAATTTAGAAGTGTAGGATGTAGGAGAAAGAACCAACTCACCCAAATGATCATCAAGTGCAAAATTTTCATAATGTGAAGGATCCATAGGGGTAGGATTATGCAGCTCCTTCAAGAGTGTGAAAACTTTGTCATAGATTGGTTCCAATGTAGAGGAATCATGTTCTTCTTTAAAAATTGCATACCCTTCATCAAGAGACAATTCAAGTTCCTCTTCAACCACATCAAGTGTTTGTCTCTCTTCAAGTACATCTTCAAATGCATCAAGTACATTCAAATTTCCAAATTTCTCATGATCCACCATGTCATGAGAATCCTCCAAACAATATACCATTTGACAATTTGAAATATAGGAGGAAAAACAAGTGTCTTGCAACTTTTCAAGAAGTTGCTATTTTTGAATTGTGAGCTTATGAATAACTTCATTATTCTTCAAGTAGGATTCATGTAAACATTCACTAAGCTCAATGGCATTTTTTCTATCAAAAAGCAAAGACATGAAATTACCTTTGATGTTGCACATTGCTCTTTGGATCTTCTCCATGTCTTCAAGGAAGGATGGATCCTCCAAGGAAGTAGCTCTCCAAAAAGAATTTGATACCAGTGCTTGAGTGTCATGTAGTATGCTAAGGGCCTCTTGGATCTTCTTTTCATTCATCTTTAAGGACCCTTCAAGAAAATGAGGCTCTTGCAAATTAACATCCTCATCTTCTTCCTTCTTGCTTGGACCAACTTCATGAAGCTCAAGTGGTGATGGGGAAGTTGATCTTGTTTCTTCTTCAACTGCTACAAGGTCTTTATTTTAATGTTTAATTTAATTTTGTCTTGCAACAACATTTTGAAATCTGATCTCTATGTCACCAACATAGAGTTGTGAGCACCCATCAGTAGGTACTCCTTCATAGTTCAAGAATCCATCAGTAGATTCTCATTGGTCCATGTCCATAGTATAATTTGTTTCACAATGATATGGAATAGTTTCAAGGTACTCTTCTTCCTTCTCATGTGATGTTTCCTCATCTTTTTCAAAGTCATTTGGGAGTGAATTTCGATCCTCTTCATGTATTGCCTTTTCTTCTTCATCACCCATAGAAATTTGTAGCTCCTTGGTCTCCTCCATACTTTTGCATTGATTATTATTCCTTAATGAGTTCTTATTTGAATTATTTTTTATAAATTCCTTCAACCAATCATTAAGATATTCACAAGGAATAGTTTTATGTGCCAATTTGAATGCTTGATTAACCTGCCTAGACATATCATCACCACATGGATTAATGAATTTCTTCAATTAATATTTACCATAAATAAATTCAATAGGTACCAATACCATGCTCTGATACCACTTTAATGTCCCCTTTTTGGAATTGTATTAAATTACCCAATTTTCCAATTTTTTCACAATTTTGGCTCTTGACTAGTTTTCATGTTTAGACCTCCAAATTGACCCAAATGCTTCCAAATTTTCTATGAAGGTACATGAATGATAATATAAATTAAATATAATTATAATTTATGTTTTGTGACCTCAAAATTACTTCTACAAACTTGTTTAATGTTCTGTTCAAAGTAGGAGTTTTTACTAGCAAATTGGGGCTCCAATTCCCCTTGGGTAATTGCCGGAAATGGCCTCACAAATGATCCCAAAGTCACTTGAATTTTTGAAAAGAGGATGGTTATGTGTAAGGTACCTTTTAAAATTCTCATATTCATAATGGTTCATTTTATACATGCTGTAATTACTCTTTCCAAAACAACTCCCAAGTCACAATTTCGACCCTTGGGGGAAATGCACCAAATCTTCTCCCCATGCAATAAAAATGAGTAAAATGGCTTCCAATGCTTAGTTACTGAACATGAGACTTAAAACACACATTTATTACAGTCCATAAATCATACATTTATCAGAGATACATTCCTCCATTTGAAATAATAAGCGTTACCATGGCATATATCAAAATGGAGTGGAAATTAATGGTCATTGTTTACTCATTAAAAGTCATTTTGACATACAACTCTTGGGAATTTCGACTTGAAACTTTTTGAGAATTAATAATATAGAATATTGAACGGATTCCAATCATAAATGTAAAATAAAAGGCTCTCCCAATTCGAAATCATCAGCATTACAATGGTTCACAACAACATAGTGAGGAAATGACACTATTTCTTCATTGTTCAATATTTTTACATGAATTATTTTGGGTATTTCGACCTGAGAGTATTCTAAACATGAAATACAAATAATATACATCATAACATAAGATAATGAGCATTATAATCTTCCCCAAAGAGAACAATAGCTCACCCAAAGTGCAATCCCTCCATTGGCATGAATATGGTGTGAAAACTGGAAATAGTTGAGAGAGAGTGCTGCAATACAAGAATCGACATTATTTCCTGTAGCTTACACCTGAAAATAAGAATCCATTAAATCTCCATGAAATAACTTAGTGGTATTTCCAAACACCAACTAGGATGGGAATCTTTCACCCTCGAAATTGGATTAAGCAAGAAAACTAGTCATCCACTAGCTCTCACAATTCACAAATGACAATTTCACAAATGACAAAAAGCTTATTTTCATGGATTATCGCTGTATTTTATAAATATTATTGGTATTATAAGGTTCCAAATCCATCCATAAACCAAATACAAGTCCCATTGGTGTGGCTGCTCATGCTATGCCATGTGGCATCTCTCTTCACCTTCCTTCTTCTCCCAAATTTGAGTAGGAGCCTCTTGGCCTTCTCCAACAGCCAATTTCAACCTCCAAGATGCTCTATTCAAGCCTAACATGTCAATATGTCAGTATGTCAGCATTCAGATCTGACTTGTGTCATAACTGTCATATAATCTCCATCATTGGTGTCATAGATGTAAAAAATGTAAGGGGAATCTAGACAAGTGTCCATGAAACTCCCATTTGGATATTCCTCTCCCATGTAAATTAAAATTCATCCCAAATTATACCTATGAAGTATATTGAAAAGTATATTAACCTAAAAATCCATCCCAAAACATTAGGATTTCCATAGATTCAAAATTACAAGAGAAAGATACCATTTAACATAGGAATTCTAGCTAGTGTGGGGCCCATAGTCTCCATGTGTCTTCATGCTCTATTACCAATTAAATTTTATTTTTTATTTATTTAATAAGATTAATTATTAAATATTTATCCCCTTTTAATGTCTAAACATCATTTATTATCCCCCTTATTCCAAATCTCAAAGCTTCCACCCCCAACCTAGGAAACTAGTGATTTTCCTCCTTGGCAATTATTTGACTTTTAGCATCCATTTGACAACTTTCATGAATATGGAAAATATGATTTGGCCATTGTGAACCAATTCCAAATTTGGGACATTACATATTTTCACCTACCAAGCTCCTAAACATATTCCCTAAAATTATGTTCAACAATTTTGTCTGTCCATGAGATTGTGAGTGATAGGCTGAACTAAAGTTTAGTTTAGTTCTGAGTTTCTTCCACAAGGTCCTCCAAAAGTGCCCCATAAACTTGGTATCCATGTCTGACATGATACTTCTTGGAAATCCATGCAATCTCACAACTTCATCAAAAAACAAGTCATCCACATGAGTATCATTTTTAATATTGAAAAAAGGAGAAACATGAGTCATTTTCGTAAATCTATTAGCAACTACAAAGATGGAATCATTACCTTTTTGAGTCCTTGGTAGACCCAAAACAGAACCCATACTTACAAAGTCCCATGGCATGTTGAGAACTCGTAAATGTTAAAGAAATGTAAATTTGGAATATGTTATATTTTGTATTATTATTATTGGTCATCCGATTAGGGATTTTATTGATGTAATCAGACATGTAAAGTCTTCAAGTAAGACCTTTGTTGTAAGTCGGGTCAGTAATACCCACAAAAATATTATTATAAAGTTATTTTCAGTCTCCCAAGGAAATTCGACCCTCTTTGAAAGGAGAAATAAGACCTATTTGGTTATTAGCATTCTCAAGTGATGAATATAAATAGGTGAGGCACCTCCCTCATTTGGACAGGATCACAACTAAAGCAACTTTCCTAGAGAGAGAAGGAGTATATCATCTAAGATGGAGGAATCACTCTAGTGTTATCTTCAGGTCTTACAGTGTACTTGGTTTACTCTATATTGAGGAAGTTTTAATGGGTTTTCTCCTCCATGACACTTTCTAGGATAAATATTTGTGTGATCTTTTGTTTTGTTGTGCTTGTTATTCTCAAGGGGTCAAGTGTGTTGGCTTGAGGAATTGTTATTCAATATGGATGCTTAGAATATTACTTAGGTCCTATGTTTATCATTCATCCCTTAATGATATATAGGGCTTCATGACTTGTCCTTGCTACTCAAATATTTATAACGGTGATTGATAACCACTCAAAGGTTGAATATCTAATAAAAAAGGTCACATGTGGTGAATTGAGGATTTTTATACCAAAAATGAGATTTAGAAGCTAACTTTTAGACCTAATTACCACATTTTATTACCTAACCTTTGACTATGCCTCTAGATATATACCTAGTTATGAACAACAGTATTATGGTGCCAATATTCCCACTCAAAAGTTAAGGATCCCTTTGGGAGTTCAATTGTGTTGGTTCAAGGAGATATTATTATATTTGGATGAAACTTTAGGGCCTAATGCCAAATATTCCTTACCCAATCATGTCGAGGACCCTATAATCTAGATAGCTTGTTCTCAAAAAGTATAAATTGTGCCCAAATTTCCACTTAGAGGCTAAATCATCTCTCAAGAGGTCAAGTGTTTCAGTTCATGGTTTTGTTCTTTTCCCTTTTTTTCTACCACCTTTATTTTTATGGATTTATTCTCAAGATTTGAACCTCAATCATGTTAATATATGTAAGACCCATACCTACTTCCTAGAAAATAAAGCTGTATAAAGGCGGGATAAAGACAGACTTTGTGGGAAGGCGCAATTACTAATTCTGGTAGTCAATAAAGTGGAAAAGATAAAACCATAATCAGGATAAAATATATCCTGGGTATATATGGAAATTTTTTACCATGTTTTGCAAGTGGATGCCAACTATCTAGGCTAGTAGGTAGGAATTTAAGAAAAAATGATTAAATATTTGTATCTTAAGTTATGAAGTGGGTTTATAATATTCCCACACCCCCCTTTAATTATTAATTTATGATTTTTATGTCTAAAATAATTAGATGCGTATGTATACATATAGGTGCATATAGGTCCCAATAACAAGTCTATAGTCACCAATAAAATTATTGATCTCTAGAAGAGCTAAGGAAAGAGGAAAAACTACATGGAGAAAATCCTCCTCAAGAAAGGACAAGGAACAAAATTTTAAATATGTCTTCAATATGTATTTAAATGAATGAGATCCTCGGTGAGAAATATCTAACAAGGAGAGCCTTTTCGGAGCCCCATCCTACAAGATAAATAATGCGGAGGGTGGCTGCGAAGTGAATGAAGGCCCCACGCTCTTGAATGGTGATGATTTGAAAAGATTCGATCAATGGTCTTGGTTGTCATCACGACGGGAAGATGCATGGATGTTAAAGGGAAAGGGAAGAATGAAATCATGTAGGGGCCCTCACCTTTGACTGTTGATATTCAGTGAGGAAGTAAACCAACGAACTTGATCTGTGTTGCAATAGGAACATGCACAAAGATTAACCAAAGGGCGGACCACGATGCGGGGTAGGGGCCACCCAGTTGAATGGTCGAGATCGAGCATAGGGAAATCTACGTCTAGGGTATGTTTCAATGTCCAAAGGTGCTAGGGGGAATAAGGAGTAGAGGGGCTGTGAAACAAAGGTATGGGATAGGCAGTATTGTCGGCACAAACCATATCTTGGGCCCTTGAGATTCGTCATCTGACATGCGTAATAAGGATGACCGCCAAAATGATTAGTCGACAGAGGGTGTAACTGGCAGTATAGACTGTATGAAGAGGAAGCGAGACATTGAAAACTCAGGAAAACTGATGGGTCAACTAAAGGACAAATTTCAAGTCCACCCACAAGGATATCACCTAAAGATGATTATGAGTGAGGCTGAAGGTCACTTTTGCAAATGACAACATTGGGTTACAATAGGAAAGGTGGCATAGTTGGAGCCTCCAAGTAAGAGATCTTATTGAAGGCCCATGTGATCGTTTGTGTTGTCATCATGTCACTCGATGATGGCATGTGAGAGGATTTGATAAACCCTTACTAAGTTCCTCCATTCAGTTCGATATAATTCCACCATCCGGTCTTTACCAGAGAGACGAATTGAGAAAAAATGCTAGTAGAAGAACAAGGACGACAGATTGTTGTTGTGATAGGAAGCTCAAGGGACCTCTTACGGGGCCTATGATGACTGGTCTGCACAAGATGCCTATTATTCAGGTCATGATTCAATTGTTTCGAGACCTTCAACCTATAGTGGTCCCATCCATCGAGGTAGGGATGTTCATTACATTACAAAGTTTTTTCGGCATCATTAAGGTCGATGGAAGGATGTTCATCACATTAGAATGACCTCCTAAGGCTGGTGAGGACAATGATGTCCAAATAAAGTGTAACACTCCCGTGGAAGCAACACCTAGGGTCTACTGCCAGATGGGTATCCTGGTGAAGCCTTATCACAATGCATAGCATCCATTGTTATAGGCGATCGATCGGAGTGAATGCTCGTACGGGAGAAGGGTGAATTGAGGGCCTTTGTCATCATCTTTTTGAATTCCACTTACCAGCATTATTTGAGGTGATGATGAATCCAAAGCCTATGTCACACCAATATGACCTGTAGGAGCATCCTACTCTGTTGAGGAGAGAAGCACAAGAATGACAATCCCATCAGGGGATTGTAACAATAAAAAATAGTGCGGTCCTCTCGGACTTCCACAAGTGAAGTATTGCCACGAGCCAGAATTGCTAGAAAGGGGTTGGGGGGGTCAAACCCCGAAGGGACACAAATCTTCACGCCAACCGTGAACACCATTGGAACACATCGTCGAACATGAAATGAACATAAAGGTCAGAAGTGGGAGAATTTATGGAGCCAAACTCATCCAATATACTACAAAGAGGGGACACACGCAAAAAGAATAAATTCGTTAGTGTTGAAACGTCACAGTCAAAGCAAGTGATCCTACGTTCAAACGCCACAGTGTTATTTTGATTCAACATACCCGTCATATCATATTGCATATTTTGGTAGTAAATCGTGGCAAATATGCGAACTTAGGTAGTTTGTTAGGATTTGGCATGATTGTTTCGGGTTAACCCGATTTGGTAACCAACTTTGATACCCTGTTTTGGGACATATCCTAGGGGTAATTGATATTATAAATAGAACCTCCTCAGTGGAGGATATAGGTTGGATTGACTCTCATTTTTTAGGCCTCAGCACCAGTTTTGTAGCTCTGCAAATATTTTCGGGAGTAGTAATGCATATATTTCTCTGTGATTATGAGATTATTCACGGTGTCTGTATTTAGTGTGTGTTCCCTGTTTATTTCATTTTTCATATGTGTTATTTTTGCCAATACATTTCTAGATTAGTGTGCAAGTAATTTTATCTCATTTAAGCGCTCCCGCATCAGAAATCGTATTTGTAATGTGATTTTAACAACTATGATAGAATTGATCCATTGATAGGTGCTCTGTTTCACTTGTTTCCCTCATTTTGTTATTCTGCTAAAGGAATTGCAAGGGATTCATCCATCGATAGGTGCTCCTTGTGTTGGGATTTTCTCTTTTCTGCTACCATCCCTTAAATATATTTCAGTGAATGATGCACTTACTTTACCTCATAATACTGGAGAGGAAATCATTGTTAAGTCTCTTCTGTAATGTCCTTAGGCATTTCATACTGTGACTCTATTGCCCGTTGTCTGTCTTTCAATATTTGTTTTTACAAATCACTCTGTTACCCACGAAAATCTAGTATTCTGTATGCTTTTTTAAAGCCAAATGTATATGTGATTGCTACTGTGACAAGAGAGATCCCTTTCTGATTACATTGGCTAGAATGCAGTCTAAAGTTGGTTTGAAATAGTTACCCCTGTGACTTCCTACCATAACCATGGGAAAATTACAGGGTGCTAACAATACTTATCCAGGTTACTAATCCATTCTATGAAATTCTCATCTATTAGACTTAATTCATGAGTGGATAATTTAAAGCACAATAGACATTTAAAGCATGATATCAGAAACTATTTTGTCGTTATAGATGCCTATTTGGAGTTCCACTTCACTCTGCTCACTCACCAAAACTTGATGACCCTTATGCGGCCATGATGCCTTCTATGGAACTGGTTGTTTGGCATTTATCAACCCTATATTTTCGACAATCTTTATGGAAAGAAATTTTTTATTACTCCCAATATTAATCACCACTTTACAACATTTTCCTTTGTCTTTACAAATAGTCCTAAACAAATCCCTTCTCCAAGCAGTTTCCACAACTTCTTTCTCTAGTTTCAAGAGAATCTTGTTTAACATTATAAACTCTCCCATCTTTGGCATATTGTTTGCTTCAGGTGGTTATACAAAATCTTTCTCTCTATAAGCTATGTGTGCAACTCTTTGTCCTATATTCTTCTTTTCAAGTCACTTGAAGCATTTATGACACAACTAGTTACATCTGTAACACCTATTCACAATCTCCTTTCCTGTTCCTCTATCTCTAACTCTTTGGTAGAGTCTTCCTCGTCTCAAATCACTTCCTTTTTCTGACTTCTCTTGTTGAATTGAGTTGCTAGGCTCACTTTCCTGAATTGGAAACTTTCCTTTTTCCACTAATTTTCTTCTTACTCTAGTTGAATCTCGACCTCTTCCCATGTTTTTCTTCCTTATTATGTTCTGTTCTTCCGTTAAAGAACACTAGTATGCTTCTTACTTTTTCCTCGGTGACAACATATTTATTTCATCATGTATTTCCATCCTTTACCCATTGATATATCTCGATATTTTCTCAAAGGAATTTTCTGCATAGCTTTCTCTCAAATTAACCTTGTAAAATTCCTCAGTATACTCTTTCACTGTTTGTGACCTTTTCCTAAGATTTTTCATTTTCTTGTAAAAAGATAATTGGTAGGATTTTGGTAAGAATTTATCCATCATATTTGCTACCATCCTATCAAATCTTTTAATCATTGAGTTATTTATCTTTCTCCTTTCATCCTACACACTATCGCACCATAGGGATGCATGTCCTTTCAATCTTGTCACAGGGAACTTAACATTCATTTCGTATTCAGTTTATTCATACTCAAAATACTTATCGAGGTCAGTAATCCATTCTATGAAATTCTCATCTATTAAACTTCATTCATAAGTGGATAATTCAGGATATTGAGCTTAACCATTCATTTTCTACATTTTCTTGAACTGGTGCTTCCACTACTTACGGATCTTCCTGTTCTGGATCGCTCACGCCACCAACATCAGGGTCGCATTGTCTACCAATATCCATGTCTTCTAAACGTGCTTACAAAATACTTATTTAATTCATAATTTAAACATTTTCTATAGGTCTTCCTCTTAGAACTTGTGCTTCCCATGGTCGAAAAGACATCTTCCTTCATTAAATTTGATTTGGTACCAAAAATTGGTGTAGCCATGAGAAACTTTAACTTCATTATAGGAGTATCCTCTTTGTGTCATGAACAATAGATTCACTCTATCTTGATTTTTTTGGTAAAAACCATAACCAAAAATCCATGACACTTCCTTTATACTATTGGGAAATACTCCTAAGACCTCATCTAGTCTATATGTTGTGGCGATGTATTTGTATGCAGCTAATCGATAGATTCACATAGTTCACCATCCATTTATTCATAGCCAAAACTATGTCTACTCAAAGGACTTGACATTCACATAGATTTATCCATGCATTATGAGTTAAATGTTCAGTTACACATATATATACTATCTATGCAAATTACGGAGATAGAAACAAAGAAAAAAAAATAACAATTTATTCTATTATAAAACCTTACTAAACTAGCCCCAAGAGTTAGCTCAAGCGGTCGAGCAACCGTAGTTATGCCTCCCGNGAGTAAACCACATTGGGAAAAAAAAAAAAAAAAAAAACAAACAAAACAAACATAACAAAACCTTACTAAACTCTACTAAAACTAACCTTACACATGAGATGTCTCTAAAACATATAGAAAATGTGCACCACACTCTTCATCATCGAAAGAGGGAAAACATAATTCTGTTCTTAGATTATTCCTAAATTTCTATTAATAACAAAATAAATAATAGTCAAATTACGCCACATTTTGCGTTCCAAGAAAATATAACTATTTAACGATTTAGGAACTAACTCTATTCGTAAATAATTGATTCTTGATTTTAAAAATGACTTGCCCTAATACCAAAAATTTGAATAGTCCTCAGGAATTTATCTCCATTACAGTAGTATCCTCTTGGTGGCATGAATATTGAATTTAATCCGTCTTTATTTTCTAGATATAACTCAACCAAAAAATGCTTGACTCTTCTTTATATCGGTGGGAAGCACCCCGACAACCTCAAGTCTATATGATGCGTCAACAAATTTGTATGCAGCTAATCAATATTTTTGCACAGCTTACCATCCATTTATTCATGTTAAAAACACTGTCTACTCAAAGGAATTCAAATTCACACAGAGTTTTCCATGCATTATCAACTAAATGTTAAGTTACACAGATACAGAGTATTTCAGAAATTATGAAGACACAACCATAAAAAAAAAAAATTCTTCTATTATCAAACCTTACCGAAGTCTACCGAGTCTAACCTTACACATGAGGTGTCTTGAAATATAAAAATACAGACGCCCACCCTCTTCATCCTCGAAAGACAGAAAACATAATTATATTCTCCGATTATTCCTAGATTTATGTAACAACAAAAAAACAAAGGCCAAATTAAGGCATAATTATATGCTTAGATTATTTCTCTCTTGCTTTCGATATTATATATCTTGTTGTATTTTATTTAAAACGATTTCGATATTATATATCTTGTTGTATTTTAAGGATTCATTAAAGACATCTCTAATAGATTTTCTAATTTATCATATAAAGGCTGGTCATTCTATTTTCTTTTTACATAACACCTTTTCAAAGAACTTGTATATGGAAGTTGAGCGAGTTATGCTCTAATCATGATAGAGGTATTCAACACTATCTTTATTTATTAGTACATTTAATTCATTATTTATATTATTTAAGAGAAATCAGTTTTATTTTTTCAAATATTAAGTGATTCAAGTGCATTTAGAATTCCATATTGTTAATGCCATTTGCTTGATAATTTGTGTGGTTATAGGGTTAACGGTATATGGTTAGAGTTAGGATCATGGTCATGCAAGATGTCAAAATTTACTATTTAGTTGTATATGAGAATATTATATATCACATAATCTATGACATTATTTCCAATCCGACAAATACACTTCATCTAGTTGAATTTCAACCACTTCATGAAATCATTTCAAATTATAACCACTTCATGAAATCATTTCAAATTATTAAATCGTTAGAATTATAAAACTTGACTAAATCCATAATGAACAAGTTCTAAACCAAGTCTTAAGAGTTTGTTTTGTATCTATTAGCCAAATTAAGGTCCTCATCTATTGGGATAATTTCCTTGCTAATGTTTAATCGAACATTAAATTCTCATAGCAAGAGGATATTCTACAATAGCATATGCCATGTCATAAGCTAACCATATTTTCTTCTTTAAGTTACTCACATTTTTGTTAACTACTAGAAGTCTTAGGTGGTTTTGACTAGAATTTAAAGAAAAGTTGGGAAGTCTATGGCCACCCATTATTTAGTTTTTAGTTATGCATTAGGTACCTAGTCATAGATAAGTTTTGAATGAGAAAATACCCTCTTAAAGGAAGAGAATACAAAATGGCTTATTACTTTTAATTTTAAGATTGTAATTAAAAAATCAAATTTAAAGATAAATATTTTAAAATAATACCAAAATGAAAAAGAATTATTATACTAATTGTTAATATCTTATGTGGAGTTTATTAGTATTTATATTTTTTTTTCTAGAATGCACAAAAATAAGACAAATTTTACTCTACAAATTGATACATGCATGGATAACTAATACTTCAAATAAAAATCACAAATAATTTATTTATAAAACTTAAATTTTAACTTATCCATATTTATCAACCACAACTTAAATAACTATACTATTACACTAAAAACTAATAAATTTAAATTAAAAGGAATTATACACTTATTAGTAATTACTAGATTAATAAGAGGAACGTCATACGAAACGTTGCGTATCTCTGCACAAACCTACCCGTATGACAACACCTACTAAAGTCAGCAATTTCTACGCCAATGGTATTTAACATTACGTCTCTGTATTGTATTGTATGACAGCCAGAGTGAGAAAGAAAGAAAAAATGGCAGGCAACGTTGGAGAAGCTAGCGCTAGTCTACAAAATGAAAAGACGTATGACTTGGTTTGCCTGGGGTTCTATAACGAAGACTCTATGTGTTATCTAAATGTAACTATAAATTCGTTGTTAGCCATGGAAGTCACGAGGAGAGCATTCATGAATCTGCCAGATCCAGACTCTCCCGACTACCGCATACCAGATGATTCCCTGACGGGCATGATCAATTTCTTCTTCCTTCATCGACGGAGGCCCAAGATACCGAATTATCATCCTCACGCACGGACTGTAGAACTCTTTAATCGCATCGAGAAGAAGATACGTTCGGATTTCCCTATGCCTGGAATGTTTGTAGGAAACGGAGGGTCTTCTGAAATAGCTTTGTATTTTGTTCTTCACAAACTTAGAGAGGAAGGATATGTAAAGGGTTTGGAGGAAGATGTTTGGGGCATATACACATCTCGAATAGCCTGTAAATCCTGTGGTTACGAAGACGAGAAAGTTACCAAAGAAGTCATGATCACCTTCAAACCAGATAAATTGGAACTTTTCCGGTTCCTTACAGCCCATGAAGCTGTACCTAATCAATACAAATTACAGGAAAAACTAGATAACGCCCAGGATTTCATTACAGCCAAAGAAAATGTAGCTTATCAACCTGAATTACAGGAAATAGTAGATAAGTACGCCGAGGAAGGCAATAATGATATTACAAAATTTATAACAGTACCACATCTTTTCCAATTTGGAAAACGAGTTTTATACGTTGGCCAAGGGCAACAACAGGCCCATACGGGTTTTTTATTTCGTGAAGTTTGTTGTAGTCTCCGTGACTTACGGTTTCAAACTACGATTAACCAATTTCCACTTACATTGATCGTTGACGTCAATTACTTGTGTGAAAAATTGCAAGGTTGTGTTGTTATTGACGAATTTCTAGAGTTAAGCCGACTGGCCGATCCAGAAACTACAACAACGAATGCTAAATATAAGCTCGTATTCGTCTCCGAGGGTGTGAATTACAATGGATCATGGCATGCCATCTCATATGTAAGAGCTTCCAAGTTTGCAAATGAGATTTATTGCGGTGATCGCGCCTCTGACAATATTGATAGGAAGAATATGTGGTACAAAGTGGATGACAATGAAGTCGAATTAATACCGTTTTCTACTGTTTTTAATGGAATGGAGCAGCTTATTCTCATTTATGAGATGGAGGAGCTGAACATAGAAAACAAGGAGGAGCAGCAGTAGAACAACGCGTTGAAGAAAAATAAGAAGAAAAAAAGAAAATGAACTTAAAAGGGCTGTACACATTGAGAGAATGATATCTATGAATTCATTATATTTCAATTATTAGATATAAATATGAGCTTATTATTATTGCTATATAATCATTAGCTTAATTTCAATTACAATCATGACTTTTATAATTGTAATTGTTGATAAATTAATTTTTACATTTATTATTATATATAACTATTATTTTAACTCCAATGATTTTACAACGGTTAGCTTAATCTCAAAGTTATTCATGGTTAGATTAGATAATTAATCAATAACTATTAAGTTAACTCCAATAATAATACAAATATTAAATTAAATTTAGATAAAATTGGTAATTAAACATAATAATAAAAAACTATTACATGAACTTTTAATAAAATCCTTTTAATTCTCAATAAACTCTTCCAAAATTCTAATAAACTTCTCTATGTAAAAGTTGGGCGTTCAACTAATGTGCAGTTACTCTAACATGCCTAAGTTTTCTATAAAAAAGTTTAAAGGTTTTCCATAAATTTAGGTTTTCGAAGTCTTTTTAAAATAGCGTCGCAGGCATATTGATAACACACTTAAAAAGGGCATGGACAAAACTTAGAAGAAAGAAAAATCGGTAAATTTCACTTATTTCTAGCTGATATGGATATGTTTATTAGCTCTTGCCTTTTGTTTTTCTTTAGGTTTTAACTCCAGGATCTTTACTTTTTTGGAGCGTAGCACTCCCTTGTGAGTCAGTTTCCTACTATGGGATTCACTTCCATATATATATAATCATAGTCCGTGAGTTCAAAATACTTTATGCATGCAATGATTTTCAAATATATAATCATAGTCCGTGCATTCAAAATACTTTATGCATGCAATGATTTTCAATTCTTTTAATCTTACATACAATTACCTGTTACAGGTTGCGGTGGGGCAAACTCGGCAATAGAGGCGAGCTGATTATAAATCTTGATTGCAACACGGTGCTGTTCCATCTGTATTTCATCACCATCTCATCCAAACATTGAAGTGGGTTGTTAAACAATCAAATGGTGTAAAGCAACTTTGTATAATATGGTTATTGTAACATTTCCAAATTTTCCTCAATAAAAAAAATAAAAAATAATTATAGGTCTAAACTGCATTTGTTAAAGATAAGTGAAATTATACAAACTTTAATTTGTATAAAGTGTTAAATTCATTGAAGCATAAAATGACTTATTACGACCCTCTATTTATCTTCAGAAAACTATGATGTGACATAATGTTTTGACGACACTACTTATCTCTCGCTAAGTTAAGAGAGGACCATCACTCTTATAATCTGCAATTAAAGGTGTTGTGATTGTTGGTTATGTATGTCCTTTGAATGCTAAATGTCCCTCTTTAGATGCTAAGGTGGGTTACAGGTCTTACTTAAATCATATGGCTAATGCAACCCTTGTTTAAATCATATGGCTAATGCAACCCTTGTGTAACTCCTTCCACGTAAAGACAATGAAGGGCTTACAACCTCCTAGCTAAAACAAGGTCCTAAGCGAGGACACACATAAATCCTAAACAAAAGTTTTAAGAAAAAGTAAAAAATGGAAATGCAAGCTAGCCTTTCCATAAGATATTACAAGCATGAAAAAGGGTAACACTATGGTGTCGACGTTGAAACAAAATATTGAAACTTAATGATATGATGTTTAGGTTATTCGATTAAATGCGACATTGTACATGCCATGTGATGCATTTAATGTATTAGCTAAAGAGCATGCAAGTCACATAAAAAACCCCGAAGGGTTTTATGTTATCAAATTTATGATTCTGAAAATCCAGAATAAAACTCTAAAACAGAATCGAAATAGGAATACCGAATAGATCATACCTCCAGCCATTGATGCTACTTGACTTGCTGTAGAAGATTTCCCTGTTCCACACAAGTTTAGCTTCCTGTACGGTACTTCCAAGCTCTACTCTCTCTTTCTTGATGGTGTAAGATTGAAGGGGATTGATTTAGTGAGCTTGGGGACCAACCAGGGGTTTAATAGCCAAGCTTCCATCAAGCTTCTGATGACTATGTGTCAATTGTTCCACAAATCTAGGTAGAGAACCCTAGATGGAGTAATGGACCACTCCAAAAGCTTCCACCAAGAAAACAGTCTCCAAACTATAAATCAGTTCGAGTGTGGTTGATAACCGAATGAACCGGTGGTAGTTTTGAGGAGCCGTGGAAAGCGGGATGCGGATGCGGGGAGCTTACATTCTCCCACTTGGTCCATACTTCCAAACTTAATGTCTTATCTTAAAACCTATTGACAATCTGTATTAAGCAATAGATACAAGAATCATGGCGATAAGTCCTCTTATGACAAGCATTACCTTCCATGTATTACTATGTATTTATTGCTATTTTAATTTATGTGGCAACAATTTCTTAATGAATAAACCTTATGTTTATCCTCATAAATGAATTTTCTCAAATTAAATTAAGGTGCACATAAGTATGAGAAAAAACATCACAGTAATTAAGAATTTCATTAAAAATAACATTGTCCATACAATGAGAAACTACATAATGGAACCAAGTCCCATATTCATTACATGATCCTTGAATTTAAATGGTGGCATGCCCTTAGTCAAAGGATCAACGATCATCAACTTAGTATTGACGTGCTCAATGACCACTTTCTTTTCTTTAACACGTTCCCTTATGGCTAAATACTTAATGTCGATGTGTTTATTTCGACTCCCACTTTTGTTTTTAGCCATAAAAACAGCAGCTGAATTGTCACAATACATTCTCAATGGCTTAGAGATAGAATCCATAATTCTAAGCCCAGAAATGAAACTCTTAAGCCATACACCATGTAAAGTAGCCTCAAAACAGGAGACAAACTCGACTTCCATAGTGGAAGTGGCAGTCAAGGTCTGCTTGGCACTCCTCCATGATACAGCTCCATTGGCCATCATAAAAATGTATCTCGATGTTGATTTGCGTGAATCAACACATCCAGCAAAGTCAGAATCTGAGTAGCCAATTACTTCCAAATTGTCCGTCTGTCTATACATAAGCATGTAGTCTTTAGTTCCTTGAAGACACCTCATTACTTTCTTTGCAGCTCTCCAGTGGGCTATACCTGGATTACTCTGATATCGTCCCAACATTCCCACAACAAATGCAATGTCAGGTCTTGTGCAGACCTGAGCATACATTAGGCTTCTGACAGCAGAAGCATATGGAATGTTCTTCATTTGTTCCCTTTCAAGGTCGTTCTTCGGGCATTGGTTCAAATTGAACCTATCACCCTTCACAATGGGAGCTATACTTGGTGAACAATCCTTCAACCGAAATCTCTCTAAAATTTTATTAATATAGGTTTCCTAAGACAGACCCAAGAGGCCTCGAAATATGTCTCTATGGATCTTAATGCCAATGAGATAAGATGCCTCGCCCATATCCTTCATATCAAAATTTTTAGAGAGGAATTGTTTCACTTCATGTAGCATACCCTTATCATTGGTTGCTAGCAAAATGTCATCCACATATAAAACAAGTAAGCAAATTTTACTCCCACTAACTTTCAGGTATATACATTGACCCATAATGTTTTTTTCAAAACCAAAAGAAGAAATTACATTATGGAATTTCAAATACCATTGGCAGGATGCTTGTTTTAAACCGTATAAGGATTTCTTAAGCTTGCAAACCAATTGCTCACCATCACTAGAGGGGAATCCTTCAGGTTGTTTCATGTAAACCTCCTCCTCTAGATATCCATTTAGAAAATCCATTTTCACATCCATTTGATGCAACTCCAAGTCGAAATGGGATACTAATGCCATAATAATGCGCAAGGAATCTTTCTTAGATACAGGAGAGAAAGTCTTCATGTTTGCGATTCCTTCTTTCTGAGCGAATCCTTTAGCAACAAGTCTAGCCTTGTATCTCTCAATGCTGCCCAATGAGTCTTTCTTTGTCTTAAAGACCCATTTACATCCAATGGATTTTGCACCATTAGGAAACTCAACAAGATCCCAGACTTCGTTACTCTTTATAGAATTCATCTCTTCCTTCATGGCATCGTACCATAATTCTGATTCTTTGCAACTCATGGCTTGTGAAAAGGACTCGGGATCATTTTCAGCTCCAACGTTAAATTCAGATTCTTGTAGATACACAACATAATCATCAAGAATTGCTGATCTCCTTGGTCTAGTAGATATTCTTAATGTTGTATCACTATCTTCTTGAGAAGTATGTGGTTCAACTCGTTGTTCAAAAGTTCTTGGAAACTCTTAAACTACCTGATCTACTATAATGCCGTCAGCAGCTTGTGGAACTTCAACAATTGGTTGTTCAACACCAGTTTGTACTTGAGGGGTGCTGTGAACAATAATCAATCTATCACTTGAGGTGGAAGGTTGAGATTCTGAATGATCCTTCTCAGAAACTATGTTCCTAGTTAGATTGATCCCACTGATCAAGTCATTTTCAAGAAATTTTGCATTTCTTGATTCCACAATCCTAGTGCCATGAGATGGACAATAAAATCTGTAACCTTTAGACCTTTCAGCATATCCAATGAAATACCCACTAATGGTCCTTGGGTCCAGCTTCTTTTCTTGTGGATTATATATTCTCACTTCAGACGGGCATCCCCAAATGCGCATATGTCGCAAACTCGGTTTCCAACCTTTCCATAATTCAAATGGTGTTTTAGGAATGGCCTTGGTTGGAACTCAGTTTAATATATACACTGTCGTCTTAAGTGCTTCAGTCCACAAGGATTTAGGAAGATTGGAGCTGCTAAGAATACTCCGCACCATGTCCAATAAATTTCGATTTCTTCTTTCTGCTACACCATTCTGGTTGGGTGAATTAGGCATGGTGTATTGGGAAACAATCCCATTCTCTTGAAGAAATTTTGCGAATGGCCCAAGTGCTTTTCCATCTTCTGTGTATCTACCATAATATTCTCCACCTCTATCTGATCTCACGATCTTAATTTGCTTGCTGCATTGTTTCTCTACTTCA
>LPNX010012015.1:70641-100650 GCA_001517045.1 Pseudotsuga menziesii | reverse complement strand
TGAACTTTATATTGCTTCTTGTAAATGTTTTGATTTGAGTTCTAAACTCTAGTTTTAACTTTTGTATGGAACTTGCCTTTCAAATGTACTGGAATTTATGTAACTCTCGAACTTAAGCTTACTTATAAAGGACGAGGAGCTAGAGAGAATAATATATATCATGTTTGTGTTGGTATGGTTTCCATATTGGCCTTTCCCACACAATCTTGTAGGAGTCAACACTATGCAATTTTGATGCTCCGTTTGGTTTTTCGTTCCTGGACCTAAAGTCACCAAGTGTCCATGAACCGCATTTTCATATGAATTTCAACTCGAGCTAACTCGAAAACCGAAGGTTGGATCGATGAACCGTTGACTCCGTTGGTCTCCTAGCATGCAATTACCTCTAGGTGGCCCTCTCCCTTGTGTTTTCAAGGACTAGTGACTTCATTGTGCATTGATTTCGTAAACTAGGGTTTTGCTCAGTTTCCTTCAATGCAACCCTAGCATTTGTTGCTCAACTTTGCAAAACCATCAACCGTGCATGTGTTGGTAGTGTTCCCATATTATCCTTTCCCATACATACTTACATGATCTAACATCATGCAATTTTGCTGCTCTGTTTGGTTTTTCGCTCCCAGACCGAAAGTCACCAAGTGTCCATGAACTGCATTTTCATTCGAATTTCAACTCGACATAACTCGAAAACCGGTGGTTCGATCGATGAAATGTTGACTCCGTTGGTCTCCTAGAATGTCATTGCATCTAAATGGCCCTACTCCTCATGTTTTCTAGGCCCCATGACTTCATTGTGCATCAATTTTGTAGACTATGGTTTTCCTGAGTTTCCTTCAATGCAATTCTAGCATTGGTGGCTCAACTTTGAAAAACCCTTGATCGTTCCTGTGTTGGTAGGGTTCCCATATCGGCCTTACCCATATAGACTTGCAGCAGCCAATGACATGCAATTTTGCTACTTCGTTTTTTTTTTCACTCCCGGACCGAAAGTCACCAAGTGTCCCTCAACCGTATTTTCATGCGACTTTCAACTCAAAACAACTCGAAAAATAGAGTTTTGATCAAAGAATCATTGACTAGGTTGGTATCCTGACATGTGATTACCTCTAGATGGCCTTGTCCCTCATGCTTTCAAGTCCTAGTGACTTCATTATGCATTGATTTTGTAAACTAGGGTTTTCCTAAGTTTCCTTCAATGCAACTCTAGCATTGGTAGCTCAACTCTGTAAAACCTTCAAATGTTCCTGTGTTGGTATGGTTCCCATATCGGCCTTTCCCAAACCAAAAGTCACCAAGTGTCCGTGAACCACATTTTTATGCAACTTTCAACTCGACATAACTCAGAAACCGGAGGTCATATCGAAGAACCGTCGGCTCCGTTGGTCTCCTTGCATGCAATTACCTCTAGGTGGCTCTCTCCCTCATCTTTTCAAGGCCTAGTGATTTCATTGTGAATTGATTTTGTAAACTAGGGTTTTGTTGAGTTTCCTTCAATGCAACTCTTGCATTGGTGGTTCAACTCTGCAAAACCATTGACTCTGCCTATGTTGGTAGGGTTCCAATATGTTGGTAGGGTTACAAAAATGAGCTTAATTCCATTGTTGATACAACCATTAGCTTAATTTCAACTACAATCATGACTTTTACAACTCTAATTGTTGATCAATTAAATTATACATTTCCTATTAGATATAACTATTATCTAAACTCCAATGATTTTACAATTGTTAGCTTAGCCTAAACTCTAATCGTGGTTAGATTGGATAACTATTAGATAACTATTTGGTTAGCTCCAATAATGATACAAATATTAAATTAAAATTAGATGAACTTGGAAATTAAAACTCGAAATACAAAATTATTAGATGAACTACCAATAAAATCCTTCTAATTTAGTAATAAACTTCTCCAAACTCCTAATAAACTCCTCCATGTAGGAGTTGGGAATTCAACTAATGTGCAATTACTCTCACATGCCAAAGTTTTCTATAAAAAAGTTAAAAGGTTTTCCATAATTTTAGGTTTTCTAAGTATTTTTAAAATAGGTTTGAAGTCATATTGATAACACACTTAAAAAGGGTATAGACTAAACTTATAAGAAAGAAATTACTATAAATTTCACGTATTTTTTGAAATACTGCACTGTTTAAACCTATTTTATGAGTTTACTAATATTTATGCATTTATCAGTTCACATTAACCATTCCGCAATGACCATTCCACAGGTTTTCCCTCCACAATGATCCTTCCGCAATGCGGATTGTGGGTTGTGGGATTTAGTTTAAATTGTAACCCAAATTAACCCTTCGCAATTATCCTTCGTAGCAATCTTTCTGCAATGCATATTGTGGATTGTGGGACTTAAATAAAACATTTTAGAAAATTTCTCCCGCCATTTACTTTCCACAAATAAGCTTCCGCAATTAGCTTTTCGCAAACTACAAATTCCAGAACTACACATTAAATAATAAAGATGATGTTTCTGCAATTAAGATCTTTACACATATAGCCCTCCACAACTATCCTTCCGCAATGCAGATTGCGGGTCGTAAATTTAACTTTTTACAATTTTATCGTTCCGCAATCAACCAAGTCTGCAATTAGCTTTTTGCAAATTGTGGATTTTGGATTGTGCAACTACATTTTAACTTATTAAAATTACCCTTCCACAAATTGCAGGTTCCACATTGCAGAAAATACACATTTTAACATAAATAATATCGCTTCCACAATTAGATTTCCGCAAATTGAGGATTTTGAATCATGGAAAATACACATTTTAACATACAAAATATCCCTTCCAGAATTAAGATTCCACAATTCTTGTGAGTCGTTGGTATTCTTGTGGATCCAATCTGTATCGTTGATCTGACTTCCTTGTAGATGAACACCTTTCGCAATGCAGATTTCGGATTGTGAGTTTTACACTTTAACCTACAAGTTTATCGTTCCCTGTTCAACCTTCTCCAACTCGTGTCAGGCGTTGATCTTCTTTCAACTTCAACCTCAACCGTTGATCTAATTTCTTTACAGATCAACACCTTCCACAATGCGGATTGCGGGTGCACCATCCAAATTTTCTGACTTGGGCTTCCGCAATTCCTATGAGCCGTCAATCTCCTTGCGGGTTAGATCTTAGTCATCGATCTGATTTCCTTTTTGGATCAACAATTAACCTTGCGGATTGCGGGTTTCCTTTCAACTTTTTGGAACTATTCTTCCACAGTTAAATGCAGTAATACATGATATAGTTTAAAATAAAGGATTCAATCCATTTGATGCAGACTCATCAATTCTAAGTCATTCTAGTATTGGGTTCGAAATCATAACAACTCAACAATAGCTAGATTTAACTAATTATTGTCAAAATGACTTACTAATTATGGTCAATCCCTGTCCAATGCTAGCCTCCTGCTCCTCATGGATATACTAATATATAATATTTTCAGTAGGACTTGGTCATCTATGAGCATCCTTCTCTTTAGCACTGAACTAGGAGTGCAAACCTTCTTTTTCGGGATGATTCCTTATGCATCTTGAGTCCTCACTTAGTTGTTTTTCCCACTTTCCTTTTTCCTCTTGTGGGTGAGCAAACACTCTTCAATAGCTATATCCACTTTTGTCTACCGTCAACATATTTTATTAAATAAGAATGCTTTTATTACAAATTGTTTTATTTTTTACTTTCATGTCAAAAGTAATAAAAATAATCAATAAAGCATCATGGAGTATTACACAGTTACACATCTCTCTCGTATTGAGCTGTAGAATGCACCTCTTCAGTGCAAAAATATTTGTCTTTGAAAAGCTTTAAGAGAAGTCTGTTTAAATAACCATAGTTTGGTGAATTGAAATGTTAGTAACACTGTTCTTCTAAATATTTTCAAGCTGTAGTGTAATGTTATTGTATGCATGGCATTTTAAGACAAAGTTATTTTCATCTTCAACTCTCTTAATGTGTGAACAATAACAAATTATTTTGAGAAGCCACATTTTAGGAATTGTCCAACACCTAGCTTCACTATGGTGATCATGAAAGTCTCTTCTTATTTTAATAAGGTTGATTTTATTGACATAATGCATCCCCAATTTGATAATGAATTAATAATTCTTTAAATACAGATATTAACTCTATATAAGGAAAATTATATATATAATAAATAATTTTATATAGAAAAACTTTATATAATGTTAGTATTGAAATATATTATTATGGTTAATATTGAAATATTAATATATTTACTACCATGTGTCACATTCATGTTTATCATAAAATAAATTATATATTTTGATTAAAATAAAATTATGAAAAGGATTTTCAAATATGTATATATATAATTTTAATTTGATTTTATTAAATAAATAATTAGTTTTCAAAATCTTATTTTTAAATGAAAAAAATAATCTTATTGTTTAGTTAACTATAATAATTAAAACATACTCACAATTAAGAATGCTGATATCTAAGCCTAAACAACAGGGTTGTCAACCAAATAGATAACCATGCATCTCATAAACAAATCTTCGAGAAAAGTTTCATGAAACAAATCTTAAGAGTAAGTTTCGGTAAATATAAGATACAACTTTTTTTTTAAATCGATATATAAAAGATATAATGACATTAAATAATTAATTCTTTATGAAATTTAAGATATACACTACATCCACGTCGGTGGGTGAATGAAATTGGTGGCCTACAATAAGTTATTGAACATTTCATGATTTGAAAAGTTTCCGGTATCAAGGTTATGATGTTATCACATTTTTTAGTCTTACGCTAGAATGGTAGAAGAAAATGAGTTAATGACACCATAATAACACACAAGTTATTCTATCATGTATATTTTATATTTTTATAGTTAGTTTCGAAGTAGAGTATTTTTAAATCATTTTTAATATAAGAGTATATGCAAAATATTATCGTGATGGTAAGTTTAATTTGTATTACATTTTAGTATTTCTAACCATTAAGAATATATGTGTTTTTATAAAAGTTACGTGTTAAAATCTTATTTATTATTTATTTCAATTTTAAATGGATTTTTTTTAATAGCAATTACATGTTGAAATCTTATTAAAAATTCATTTTAATTGAAAGTGAGTAAATTATTATCATTATTTAAAATAAACATAAAACACTAGAAGAAAATTCCTTTTCTCCATCGATTTTGGCATTACATTCGTGTTTCATAATTATGTTGTAATAAACATTAAAAAATTGAAATGGGACTACATTTTTTAAGTGAATCTAATAAATTTATTTATTTATTTATTAAAAAGAAGTTATTATAGATATGAAATAGAAAGAAAAGAATAGGTAGATAAAATTTATATTAATTTTTAAAAAAATACAATATTTATAATAAATCATAATAATATTATATATGATGATGATGTTTATTAGATCACTTTTTGTTTAATTGATTTTAATAAAGAAAAATAAGGAACTACTATATTTATAATCTTACAAACATGATAGACTTTTTCAACCCAAAAAAATTTAAGAAATGTTGAACCATATTTTCTTCTTTAAGCTACTCACATTTTTGTTAACTACTAAAAGTCTTAAGTGGTTTTGACTAGAATTTAAAGAAAAGTTGGGAAGTCTATGGCCACCCATTATTTAGTTTTTACTTCTACATTAGGTATTACCCTCTTGAATGAAGAGGGTATTTTAAATGAGAAAATACCCTCTTGAATGAAGAGAATACAAAATGGCTTATTACTTTTAATTTTAAGATTGTAATTAAAAAATCAAATTTAAAGATAAATATTTTAAAATAATACCAAAATAAAAAAGAATTACTATACTCATACACAAATATAAGACAAATTTTACGCTACAAATTGGATAACTAATACTTCAAATAAGAATCACAAATAATTTAATTATAAAACTTAAATTTTAACTTAAATAACTATACTATTACACTAAAAACTAATAACTTAAAATTAAAAGGAATTATACACTTATAACTAATTACTAGATTAATAAGAGGAACGCTCATACGAAACGCTGCGTATCTCTGCAGAAACCCACCCGTATGACAACACCTACTACAGTCAGCAATTTCTTCGCCAATGGTATTTAACATTACGTCTCTGTATTGTATTGTATGACAGCCAGAGTGAGAAAGAAAGAAAAAATGGCAGGCAACGTTGGAGAAGCTAGCGCTAGTCTACAAAATGAAAATACGTATGACTTGGTTTGCCTGGGGTTCTATAACGAAGACTCTACGTGTTATCTAAATGTAACTATAAATTCGTTGTTAACCATGGAAGTGACGAGGAGAGCATTCATGAATCTGCCAGATCCAGACTCTCCCAACTATCGCATACCAGATGATTCCCTGACGGGCATGATCAATTTCTTCTTCCTTCATCGACGGAGGCCCAAGATACCGAATTATCATCCTCACGCACGGACTGTAGAACTCTTTAAACGCATCGAGAAGAAGATACGTTCGGCTTTCCCTATGCCTGGAATGTTTGTAGGAGACGGAGGATCTTCGGAAATAGCTTTGTATTTTGTTCTTCACAAACTTAGAGAGGAAGGATATGTAAAGGGTTTGGAGGAAGATGTTTGGGGTATATACACATCTCGAATAGCCTGTAAATCCTGTGGTTACGAAGACGAGAAAGTTAGCAACGAAGTCATGATCACCTTCAAACCAGATAAATTGGAACTTTTCCGGTTCCTTACAGCCCATGAAGCTGTACCTAATCAAGACAAATTGCAGGAAAAACTAGATAACGCCCAGGATTTCATTACAGCCAAAGAAAATGTAGCTTATCAACCTGAATTACAGGAAATAGTAGATAAGTACGCCGAGGAATGCAATAATGATATTACAAGATTTATAACAGTACAACATCTTTTCCAATTTGGAAAACGAGTTTTATACGTTGGTCAAGGGCAACAACAGGCCCATACGGGTTTTTTATTTCGTGAAGCTTGTTGTAGTCTCCGTGACTTACGGTTTCAAACTACGATTAACCAATTTCCACTTACATTGATCGTTGACGTCAATTACTTGTGTCAAAAATTGCAAGGTTGTGTTGCTATTGACGAATTTCTAGAGTTAAGCCGACTGGCCGATCCAGAAACTACAAAAACGAATGCTAAATATAAGCTCGTATTCGTCTCCGAGGGTGTGGATTACAATGGATCATGGCATTGCATCTCATATGTAAGAGCTTCCAAGTTTGCAAATGAGATTTATTGCGGTGATCGCGCCTCTCACAATAATGAGATTTATGACAATATTGATAGGAAGAATATGTGGTACAAAGTAGATGACAATGAAGTGGACTTAGTACCGTTTTCTACTGTTGTGAATGGAATCGAGCAGCTTATTCTCATTTATGAGATGGAGGAGCTGAACATAGAAAACAAGGAGGAGCAGCAGTAGAACAACGTGTTGAAGAAAAAAAAGAAAAAAAAAGAAAGTGTACTTAAAAGAGGTGTACACATATTGGGAATGATATTTATGACTTCATTATATTTCAATTATTAGATATAAATATGAGCTTAATTCTATTGTTGATATAATCATTAGCTTAACTTCAACTACAATCATGATTTTTATAACTACAATTGTTGATAAATTAATTTTTATATTTATTATTAGATATAACTATTATCTTAACTCCAATGATTTTACAACTATTAGCTTAACCTCAAAGTTATTCATGGTTAAATTGAATAATTAATCAATAACTATGAGGTTAACTCCAATAATAATACAAATATTAAATTAAATTTAAATAAACTTAGTAATTAAACATGATAATAGAAAACTATTACATAAACTTCTAATAAAATCCTTCTAATTCTCAATAAACTCCTCCAAAATCCTAATAAACTTCTCTATGTAAAAATTGGGCGTTCAACTAATGTGCAATTACTCTAACATGCCGAAGTTTTCTATAAAAAAGTTTAAAGGTTTTCCATAAATTTAGGTTTTCGAAGTCGGCATATTGATAACACAGTTAAAAAGGGTATGGACAAAACTTAGAAGAAAGAAAAATCGGTAAATTTCACTTATTTCTAGCTGATATGATATGTTTTCTATATGATTAGCTCTTGCCTTTTGTTTTTCTTTAGGTTTTAACTCCGGGATCTTTACTTTTTTGGAGCGTAGCCCTCCCTTGTGAGTCAGTTTCCTACTATGGGATTCACTTCCATATATATATAATCATAGTCCGTGAATTCAAAATACTTTATGCATGCAATGATTTTCAAATATATAATCATAGTCGGTGATTTCAAAATACTTTATGCAGGCAATGATTTTCAATTCTTTTAATCCTACATACAATTACCTGTTACAGGTTGCGGTGGGGCAAACTCGGCAATAGAGGCGAGGGGCAAACTCGGCAATAGAGGCGAGCTGATTATAAATCTTGATTGCAACATGGTGTTGGTCCATCTGTATTTCATCACCATATCATCCAAACATTGAAGTGGGTTGTTAAACAATCAAATGGTGTAAAGCAACTTTGTATAATATGGTTATTGTAACATTTACAAATTTTCCAAAATAAAACAAATACAAAATAATTATAGGTCTAAACTGCATTTGTTAAAGATAAGTGAAATTATACGAACTTTAATTTGTATAAAGTGTTATATTCATTGAAGCATAAAATGACTTATGTATGTCCTTTGAATGCTAAATGTCCCTCTTTAGATGCTAAGGTGGGTTACAGGTCTTACTTAAATCATATGGCTAATGCAACCCTTGTTTAAATCATATGGCTAATGCAACCCTTGTGTAACTCCTTCCATGTAAAGACAATGAAGGGCTTACAACCTCCTAGCTAAAACAAGGTCCTAAGCGAGGACATACATAAATCCTAAACAAAAGTTTTAAGAAAAAGTAAAAAATGGAAATGCAATCTAGCCTTTCGATAAGATATTACAAGCATGCAAAAGGGTAACACTATGGTGTCGACGTTGAAACAAAATATTGAAACTTAATGATACGATGTTTAGGTTATTCGATTAAATGCGACATTGTACATGCCATGTGATGCATTTAATGTATTAGCTAAAGAGCATGCAAGTCACATCCAAAACCCCGAAGGGTTTTATGTTATCAAATTTCTGATTCTGAAAATGCAGAATGAAACTCTGAAACAGAATCGAAATAGGAATACCGAATAGATCATACCTCTAGCCATTGATGCTACTTGACTTGCTGTAGAAGATTTCCCTGTTCCACACAAGTTTAGCTTCCTGTACGGTACTTCCAAGCTCTACTCTCTCTTTCTTGATGGTGTAAGACTAAAGAGGATTGAGTTAGTGAGCTTGGGGACCAAACAGGGGTTTAATAGCCAAGATTCCATCAAGCTTCTGTTGGCTATGTGTCAATTGTTCCACAAATCTAGGTAGAGAACCCTAGATGGAGTAATGGACCACTCCAAAAGCTCCCACCAAGAAAACTGTCTCCAAACTATAAATCAGTTCGAGTGTGGTTGATAATCGAATGAACCGGCGGTAGTTTTGAGGAGCTGTGGAAAGCGGGATGCGGATGCGGGAGCTTACATTCTCTCACTTGGTCCATACTTCCAAACTTAATGTCTTATCTTAAAACCTATTGAAAATCTGTATTAAGCAATAGATACAAGAATCATGGCGATAAGTCCTCTTATGACAAGCATTACCTTCCATGTATTACTATGTATTTATTGCTATTTTAATTTATGTGGAAACAATTTCTTAATGAATAAACCTTATGTTTATTCTTGGTCCTCATAAATGAATTTTCTCAAATTAAATTAAGGTGCACATAAGTATGAGAAAAAACATCATAGTAATTAAGAATTTCATTAAAAATAACATTGTCCATACAATGAGAAACTACATAATGGAACCAAGTCCCATATTCATTACATGATCCTTGAATTTAAATGGTGGCATGCCCTTAGTCAAAGGATCAACGATCATCAACTCAGTATTGACGTGCTCAATGACCACTTTCTTTTCTTTAACACGTGCCCTTATGGATAAATACTTAATGTCGATGCGTTTATTTTGACTCCCACTTTTGTTTTTAGCCATAAAAACAGTAGCTGAATTGTCGCAATACATTCTCAATGGCTTAGAGATAGAATCCATAATTCTAAGCCCAGAAATGAAAATCTTAAGCCATACACCATGTAAAGTAGCCTCAAAACAGGAGATGAACTCGACTTCCATAGTGGAAGTGGCAGTCAAGGTCTGCTTGGCACTCCTCCATGATACAGCTCCACTGGCCATCATAAAAATGTATCTTGATGTTGATTTGCGTGAATCAACACATCCAACAAAGTCAGAATCTGAGTAGCCAATTACTTCCAAATTGTCCGTCCATCTATACATAAGCATGTCGTCTTTAGTTCCTTGAAGATACCTCATTACTTTCTTTGCAGCTCTCCAGTGGGCTATACCTGGATTACTCTGATATCGTCCCAACATTCCCACAACAAATGCAATGTCAGGTCTTGTGCAGACCTGAGCATACATTAGGCTTCCGACAGCAGAAGCATATGGAATGTTCTTCATTTGTTCCCTTTCAAGGTCGTTCTTCGGGCATTGGTTCAAATTGAAACTATCACCCTTCACAATGGGAGCTATGCTTGGTGAACAATCCTTCAACCGAAATCTCTCTAAAATGTTATTAATATAGGTTTCCTGAGACAGACCCAAGAGGCCTCGAAATCTGTCTCTATGGATCTTAATGCCAATGAGATAAGATGCCTCTCCCATATCCTTCATATCAAAATTTTTAGAGAGGAATTGTTTCACTTCATGTAGCATACCCTTATCATTGGTTGCTAGCAAAATGTCATCCACATATAAAACAAGTAAGCAAATTTTACTCCCACTAACTTTCAGGTACATACATTGATCCATAATGTTTTCTTCAAAACCAAAAGAAGAAATTACATTATGGAATTTCAAATACCATTGGCGGGATGCTTGTTTTAAACCGTATAAGGATTTCTTAAGCTTGCAAACCAATTGCTCACCATCACTAGAGGGGAATCCTTCAGGTTGTTTCATGTAAACCTCCTCCTCTATATCTCCATTTAGAAAAGCCATTTTCACATCCATTTGATGCAACTCCAAGTCGAAATGGGCTACTAATGCCATAATAATGCGCAAGGAATCTTTCTTAGATACAGGAGAGAAATTCTCCGTGTAGTTGATTCCTTCCTTCTGAGTGAATCCTTTAGCAACAAGTCTAGCCTTGTATCTCTCAATGCTGCCCAATGAGTCTTTATTTGTCTTAAAGACCCATTTATATCCAATGGATTTTGCACCATTAGGAAACTCAACAATATCCCAGACTTCGTTACTCTTTATAGAATTCATCTCTTCCTTCATGGCATCGTACCATAATTCTGATTCTTTGAAATTCATGGCTTGTGAAAAGGACTCGGAATCATTTTCGGCTCCAACTTTTAAGTCAGATTCTTGTAGATACACAACATAATCATCAGGAATTGCTGATATCCTTGGTATAGTAGATATTCTTAATGTTGTATCACTATCTTCTTGAGAAGTATGTGGTTCAACTCGTTGTTCAAAAGTTCTTGGAAACTCTTGAACTACCTGATCTACTAGAATGCTGTCAGCAGCTTGTGGAACTTCAACAATTGGTTGTTCAACACCAGTTTGTACTTGAGGGGTGCTGTGAACAATAATCAATCTATTACTTGAGGTGGAAGGTTGAGATTCTGAATGATCCTTCTCAGAAACTATGTTCCTGGTTAGATCGCTCCCACTGATCAAGTCATTTTCAAGAAATTTTGCATTTCTTGATTCCACAATCCTAGTGCCGTGAGATGGACAATAAAATCTGTAACCTTTAGACCTTTCAACATATCCAATGAAATACCCACTAATGGTCCTTGGGTCCATCTTCTTTTCTTGTGGATTATATATTCTCACTTCAGACGGGCATCCCCAAACGCGCATATGCGCAAACTCGGTTTCCAACCTTTCCATAATTCAAATGGCGTTTTAGGAACAGCCTTGGTTGGAACTCGGTTTAATATATACACTGTCGTCTTAAGTGCTTCAGTCCACAAGGATTTAGGAAGATTGGAGCTGCTAAGCATACTCCGCACCATGTCCAATAAAGTTTGATTTCTTCTTTCTGCTACACCATTCTGGTTGGGTGAATTAGGCATGGTGTATTGGGAAACAATCCCATTCTCTTGAAGAAATTTTGCGAATGGCCCAGGTGCTTTTCCATCTTCTGTGTATCTACCATAATATTCTCCACCTCTATCTGATCTCACGATCTTAATTTGGTTGCTGCATTGTTTCTCTACTTCAGCCTTAAATATCTTAAAGGCATCTAATGCTTCGTTCTTTTTATGAAGCATGTAGAGATACATATATCGTGAGTAATCATCTATAAAAGAGATGAAGTATCTCTGACCATGTGAGTCCATATCTAGACTACATATATTAGTATGTATGATCTCTAATATGTCCGAACTCCTATTGGAACCTTTCTTTGACTTGTTGGTCTGCTTTCCTTTTATGCAATCCACACAAGTCTCAAAATCAGTGAAATCCAGAGTATTAAGTACTCCTTCATTTACCAATCTTTTAATTCTTTCTATGGAGATATGACCTAACCTCTGGTGCCATAATTTAGAGGAATATTCATTAATAACACATCTTTTAGTGCCAGTGTGAACATGCATTGAATCATAAGTGACATTGTTTTGTAAATTAATGCGGTAAAGACCATCAGACAAAATACCATTCCCAACATAATCAGATTTATAAAATAAACTGACAGATGTTTCTGAAAAATTAAAGGAATATCCAAAAGGTACAAGCCTTGAAACTGAAATCAAGTTTCTAGAAAAGCTTGGAACATAAAAGATCTTTTCTAATTCTAAAACAAAGCCACTACTTAAAGTTAAATAGCATGTTCCTATAGCTTCCACATGCGAGCCCATCTTGTTTCCTGATAAGATGCTTTGCTCACTTCCCACTGGCTTCTTTAGGTTTTGAAAACCCTACAAGGAATTCAAAATGTGAATTGTTGATCCAGAATCAATCCACCAAGTGTTAATATTGACATTGACCATATTAGATTCATAACAAACAAACAAGATTGCATTACCTTTGTCCGTAATCCATTTCTGAAAATTTTCGCATTCCTTCTTCATGTGTCCCTTCTTTTTACAGAAGAAACACTTGGAATCCTTCTTAATATTAGCTTGGGGAGGTACTTTACCTTTCCCTTTCTTATTGGCTTGAGATTTTCCCTTCCTATGCATTGCCAGCATTGCACTTTCTCCCAGTTCCATCACCAATCTTTCTTCCTCTTGAACACACATGGTCATGAGTTCATTTATTGACCATTTATCCTTATGTGTGTTGTATGAGATTTTGAAAGGTCCATATTGGTGCGGAAGGGTGTTCAGGATGTAGTGCACTAGGAAAGACTCTGATATTTCAACCTCGAGTTTCTTCAATTGAGCCATAGTGTCCCTCATTTGCATGATGTGCTCGCGTACACCTTTCACACTGGTGAGCCTTGGGGATGGGAACTTCATGATTAGGGTACTTGCTAGTGCCCTATCTGAAGTGATGAATTGATCATCAATGGATTTTAGCAAATCTCGGACCCTTTCATGCTGATCAACTGAACCATGAATACCAGCTGAAATTTTAGTCTTAATGAACATCATGCTTAAACGATTAGATCGCTCCCATCACTCATAAAGCGTGATGTCCGCTGAAGTGCTGGTATTGGTGAGTGCTGGTGGTTCATCTTTCCTAATAGCATAATCTATGTCCATCCATCCCAAATGAAGGAGCATTCTCTCCTTCCAAACCTTATAGTTATCTCCCTTAAGTTCAGGGATATCACAACGAATTTTAGAGAAATTTGCAGGTTGTACAACTGCATAAAAATAAAAATCACATGCTTATGTTAAAATTGAGACCAAATAAATTTTCATGTTTTACCAATGTAAATTCATGCTTTAATATTGAATCTAATTACATAAAAATTGCCTGTAGGCTAAATTTTTAATTCAAGCATATTCAAATATTCTTTATGATAAAACTATTAATTCACAATTCCTATGGGTAAGTTATGAATAATTCAATATTTTATCCTAATTAATTACATAAATATAATAAAAATTCCTGTGGGATAAAATTTATTATATTTAGTATAATTAATTACAATTAATGTCTAAACTTTCTTTATGTGATCCTAAACAAAAAAAACATATAATATTAATTAATTAGAGATGCTATGGCTAATTTCTAATTAAATATCATATAGATCACTAGACATTATTGCTGTTCATTGTAACAAAACAAGCTTCAAATGAACAGATCTGAATGAGGACAAGCTAAGAAATCTAAACTCCACTGTCAGTTCCAGAAATGATAATGGAAACTTCAAACCCTTGTTGCGATAAAAGACAACCTTTAGGACAGTCTAGCAGCACCTTTCAAACTGTGGCACACTTTTGTACAGTAGTAGCAGCCTCAAGAAGGCTGTAAAGAGGAAAAGGAACCCTCTAAACAGGTGCAGCCTGCTACAACAGGCTAAACAAGGACCACTTAGCCCTAGCAGGATCAATACATGTTACGGTAGGCACTTACCAAGAACACACCCACAGAGAAGACTTCAGAATAGTCATGGCAGCCCTAGACTAGATCAACAAAAGTCATGACTTAACACTAACAGGTCAACAAAGGTCACAATTCAGTATAAGCAGGATCAAACAGTCAAATCCTAGCTCCAACAGTCACGGCCAAGCACTAAGGGGCTACGACAGTCACGGCCCAGCCCTAAGGGGCTAATAAGCTAATAACAGTCACAACCCACCCCCAACAAGCAGCAGCCCTCATCATAAGACAATCCACAAGGTGGCGGCCTCTAAAATAGCTCTAATAGGTGGCGGTCTCCTCTAAAGACAGTCCAGACTTTGGCCTCTTCAAAAACGAGCAACAGACCTCGACCAGCATAGGACACAACAGCAGCAGCATACATTACATAGTAATCAGCCCTAGAAACCCTTGATGTCATGCATCAAACCCTTGGACAGACGCAAGAAGTTAGATCTCTTGGTTTTCATCTTCAAGATACCCTAAAAAAGAATGCTAGGACTTGAATTTATAATCTTCACAAGAATTGTTTACCTGGATTTGACTATACAATTTTATGGTGGTTATAATCTTCTTTAAAGTTTAGAGGTGATGAGAGGATAGAGCATGCATCAAATCAAAATAAATTATCACGGCAGAGGATAAAAAAACGGATGCACAGAGTCTAAACCCTAGAGGATGCACTCTGGTCATCCCAAGTACACATCCAATGCAGACACACAGAGAAAATCCTACAGTGGCGACTACATACAGAACACCAAGGCAAAGATAACTATGCTCTGATACCAACTGTTAGCAAATTTCCGATTTTGAAAATGCAGAATAAAACTCTGAAACAGAATAAAAATAGGAATACCGAATAGATCATACCTCTAGCCATTGATGCTACTTGACTTGCTGTAGAAGATTTCCCTGTTCCACACAAGTTTAGCTTCCTGTATGGTACTTCCAAGCTCTGCTTTCTCTTTCTTGATGTTGTAAGACTGAATGGGATTAAGTTAGTGAGCTCGGGGACCAAACAGGGGTTTAATAGCCAAGCTTCCATCAAGCTTCTATTGGCTATGTGTCAACTGTTCCACAAATCTAGGTAGAGAACCCTAGATGGAGTAATGGACCACTCCAAAATCTCCCAGCAAGAAAATAGTCTCCAAACTATAAATCAGTTCGAGTGTGGTTGATAACCGAATGAACCGGCGGTAGTTTTGAGGAGCCGTGGAAAGCGGTATACGGATGCGGGAGCTTACATTTTAATGTTCCTAGACTCTCGTTATTGGTCTGTTTCTGCATTTCTTGGGTTAATGCACAGAGGTAAAAAGGAGAGGGAGAGAGTGTCGAGCTCTTGGCCTCTGCCTTCATTCTTTAGGCTATCATCCTCACACCCTCGTCATCAAACTCATTTGATTAAAGTTGGCTCTTGACTTGCCACCTTCGTTTCCTTTCTGCATAAGTTCGGTGGTCTGTCTGCCCTAAGTTTTTGTCTTAGGTGGTGACGAAGCCCTTACTAGTTGAGAGGCCTTTCTACATTACTAGGTAAGTCCCTTTCCTTTCCTTCCTTATTTTTTTCACTAATATGAATATATTTTACGATCTTTATGTTGAACTTTGTGTGTTGTAAGTCCAGGAGGTTGGAATGTGGTTGCCGTAAAAGGGTAAGGTTGATATTCATGCACTCAATAGACCACTGCAGCTACTAAGATGTGTACCTGCCCTTCCTTCTCAAAGTGGCAATGTGGCTCGACGATTCTATGACTTGGGATTTCTGGATTGAAATCTACTTCTGCATTTTCGTGTTGTTGAGAATCAAAATGGTAACCTTCTTGGTTCTTCCTTCTGACTTTCATGTTGTTGAGAATCAAAATGGTAACCTTCTTGGTTCTTCCTTGTGACGTTTAAAATATTTGTAACATGTATTTATTGAGCGTGATGTTTGAAATACTGTAAGGTTTTTACTTAGTTGCTATGTATTTATAAGATAGAGATCTTACTTTGATCAGTCCTTGGACTTCCACTCCGAAACTTGTCAATGTTGACTTTTAAAAGAACTCTCGTAAGGGTTTTTGTGTAAAATACACACTCGAATCGTCTCTTAAAAATTTGTCTCTCCTTTTGACTCTATAGTTTCGTTTTCGAAGATATATTTTCAAGGATGATAGGCCATTTGTATTTTCCTAGTACTCACTTAATTACAGTAGTTGGTAATTGTATTTGTTAGGGCGGTAAGGCCATTGTTTTGGTTTCAATTATTTTTATAACAAAGCAAAGCTTTGTCAAGATGTAGTAAGATAACTATTTAGTGCTGTTAGGCAATGATAGTAGATGGATTATCATTTTTCTATTGAACTTCTAAAGCCTTAAGGCCATTGTATTCTCCATCATCCCAAGATTATTGCAGTAGTTTAACAAATTGTATGGTTAAAGTCGTGCGAGGCCACTATAAGCTTGATAAATTTGTTCAGAAATATGGCTTTGTGTTTAGAATTTTATTGTTTCTTTTAAGTTATGAGCCTTAATTCCTTGGCAGTGACTGCAAGAGGAAAACGATTCTAAAAGGTTGTTTTCTTGTGAATATGTTCTTATTTGTAGATTAATGACAAAATAAAAATTTTGTTCAGCATAATTTTCTATCTGTGTATGAAGAAATCGATGGATGGTTTATAAAATTGATTATGAATTTTATCTATGTGTAGTTTTAGATTTCCTTTTTGGATGGAAAGGCCTTAACATGTTTGGATCCGGTGACTTATTGCTTACTAACCAATATTTAACCTTATTATCTTCAATGTGTTTTTTGTTAGGGTTTCGTTGCTCGATATGTTATATATTTATTTAAAAACCATAGATGTAATGAATCTTCCTTCATTTATAAAACCTTCACTTGATTATTCTTTAACTAACGGGTTTAATCTTTTACATATAAATAGTTTTAATAGTATAATTGTTAGATATGTAATTGTTACGATTTATAACCTCTACTTCTAATATATATATATATATATATATTCTATGTGAACTTTATATTGCTTCTTGTAAATGTTTTGATTTGAGTTCTAAATTCTAGTTTTAACTTTTGTATGGAACTTGCCTTTCAAATGTATTGGAATTTTTGTAACTCTCGAACTTAAGCTTACTTATAAAGGACGAGGAACTAGAGAGAATAATATATATCTTGTTTTTGTTGGTATGGTTTCCATATTGGCCTTTCCCACACAATCTTGTAGGATTCAACACTATGCAATTTTGATGCTCCGTTTGGTTTTTCGTTCCTGGACCTAAAGTCACCAAGTGTCCATGAACTGCATTTTCATATGAATTTCAACTCGAGATAACTCGAAAAACGAAGGTCAAATTGATGAACCGTTGACTTTGTTGGTCTCCTAGCATGCAATTACCTCTAGGTGGCCCTCTCCCTTGTGTTTTCAAGGACTAGTGACTTCATTGTGCATTGATTTCGTAAACTAGGGTTTTGCTCAGTTTCCTTCAATGCAACCCTAGCATTGGTTGCTCAACTCTGCAAAACCCTCGACCGTGCATGTGTTGGTAGTGTTCCCATATTATCCTTTCCCATACATACTTACATGATCTAACATCATGCAATTTTTGCTGCTTTGTTTGGTTTTTCGCTCCCGGACCGAAAGTCACCAAGTGTCCATGAACCGCATTTTCATTCGAATTTCAACTCGACATAACTCGAAAACCGATGGTTGGATCAATGAAGTGTTGACTCCATTGGTATCCTAGAATGCCATTGCATCTAGGTGGCCCTACTCCTCATGTTTTCTAGGCCCAATGACTTCATTGTGCATTAATTTTGTAGACTAGGGTTTTCCTTAGTTTCCTTCAATGCAATTCTAGCATTGGTGGCTCAACTTTGAAAAACCCTTGATCGTTCCTGTGTTGGTAGGGTTCCCATATCAGCCTTACCCATATAGACTTGCAGCAGCCAATGACATGCAATTTTGCTACTTCGTTTTTTTTTTTCACTCCCGGACCGAAAGCCACCAAGTGTCCCTCAAGCGCATTTTCATGCGACTTTCAACTCAAAATAACTCGAAAAATAGAGGTTTGATCAAAGAATCATTGACTAGGTTGGTATCCTGACATGTGATTACCTCTAGATGGCCTTGTCCCTCATGCTTTCAAGTCCTAGTGACTTCATTATTCATTGATTTTGTAAACTAGGGTTTTTCTAAGTTTCCTTCAATGCAACTCTAGCATTGGTAGCTCAACTCTGCAAAACCTTCAAATGTTCCTGTGTTGGTATGGTTCCCATATCGGCCTTTCCCAAACCAAAAGTCACCAAGTGTCTGTGAACCACATTTTTATGTGACTTTCAACTCGACATAACTCAGAAACCGGAGGTCATATCGAAGAACCGTCGGCTCCATTGGTCTCCTTGCATGTGATTACCTCTAGGTGGCTCTCTCCCTCATTTTTTCAAGGCCTAGTGATTTCATTGTGAATCGATTTTGTAAGCTAGGGTTTTGTTGAGTTTCCTTCAATGCAACTCTTGCATTGGTGGTTCAAGTCTGCAAAACCATCGACTCTGCCTATGTTGGTAGGGTTCCAATATTGGCCTAGAGATCATAGGCTATATTATTCTCATACTAAAGTATAATCCAACAACCTGCATAATAAAACTAGGGTTCACAAATTGAGACATGAAACTACAAACTAAGGTTTTGTGAAGTCTTTAGGTTGGAAGATCAAATTAGATTGGTTAGTATCATTTAAGTAGAAATGAAAAGGCCATATACCTAGGCTATGCACATACATGAAACAAAATGAATAGGGATTAACATGGATCAGAAGTGGAAGTTCACATGCATGCATGATTTAGAAGTAGAAACACATGTACATGAATAAAAAGCAAAACCAACCATTAGAGGAAATATCAACTCAAAATGGGCCTCCTAAGAAAAATAATAAAATAATATTTATTAATTTTGGAGGAAGAAAAGAAAAAAACTACTTTTTTTTTATAATTTTCGACATATCTCTGTGTGTTATTACTCAAATTTTGATTGGGAGAGCTCATTGGATGCAGAATTTAATTCTGCATCAAACGAGCTCTCCGAATCAAAATTCGAGTAAAAACACAAGGAGATATGTCGAAAATATGAAAAAAAAAGTAGTTTCTTTTATGATACATATCCCCAAATTTATATTAAAAACATGTTTAAGACCTACATGGTATTTCAAATTTAAAGAAATTTCATTGGCTAACACATGATGACATGGAATTTGAATGAGGTCTAAAAGGTCCATTTTGAGTTGAAATTTCCTCTTATGTAAGTTTTATATGACCTACATAGCTTTATGTCATTATATTGGTTTTATGACCTCTTGACAAGTTATGAGATGGAACTAGGTTCTTATGACCTCCTTATAAGTTATGAGATGGAACTAGAAACACATGTACATGAATAACAAGAAAGACCAACTAAGGTTTCATGGATTATAAGAAATCCATGAGTATAGAGATGAGAGGCTATGTTATTTTCATTAAAGTAGAAACCAAAAGCCCATATATCCCTAGGATACACTTATAAATTGAAAATCAACTAGGGTTTCATGAACTACAAATTGCATGCTATAACTAGGGATGACAAGTTATGAGATGGAACTAGGGTTTTATGACCTTTTTAGGTTTGAAGATCAAATTAGATTGGTTAGTATCATTTAAGTAGAAACAAAAAGTCCATATACCTAGGCTATGCACATACATGAAACAAAATGAATATGGTTGAACATGGATCACAAGTGGAAGTTCACATCCATGCATGACTTAGAAATAGAAACACATGTACATGAATAACACGCAAAACCAACTAGGGTTTAAATGACCTACATAGGTTTATATCATTATATTGGTTTTATGACCTCTTGACAAGTTATGATATGGAACTAGGGTTTTAAGACCTCTTTACAAGTTATGAGATGGAACTAGAAACACATGTAAATGAATAACAAGCAAAACCAACTAAGGTTTCATGAATTATAAGAAATCCATGAGTATAGAGATGAGATGCTATGTTATTTTCATTAAAGTAGAAACTAAAAGTCCATATAGCCCTAGGATACACTTACAAATTGAAATCCAATTAGGGTTTCATGAACTACAAATTGCATTCCATAACTAGGGTTGATAAGTTATGAGATGGAACTACAGTTTTATGACATCATTAGGTTTGAAGATCAAATTAGATTGGTTAGTATCATTTAAGTAGAAACCAAAAGGCCATATACTTAGGCTATGCACATACATGAAACAAAATGAATAGGGTTGAACATGGATCACAAGTGGAAGTTCACATGTATGCATGACTTAGAAGTAGAAACACATGTACATGAGTAACAAGCAAAACCAAATAAGGTTTCATGACTTATAAGAAATCCATGAGTATAGAGATGAGAGGCTATGCTATTTTCATTAAAGTAGAAACCAAAAGTCCATATAACCCTAGGCTACACTTACAAATTGAAAACCAACTAGGGTTTCATGAACTACAAATTGAATGCTATAACTAGGGTTAACAAGTTATGAGATGGAACTAGGGTTTTATGACCTCTTTAGGTTTGAATTTCAAATTATATTGGTTCTTATCATTTAAGTAGAAACCAAAAGTCTATATACCTAGGCTATGCAGAGACATGAAACAAAATGAATAGGGTAAAGTTAATATACTTGTGTGAAAAATTTAATCCCATTATCAATTGAAATCATCGGTATAGAGTTCATATTTGTATGTGTTTTGTAGCAAGTTTCAACCACCAATGTATGATATTTGATGGACTTACGATTTACCCTTTATGTCCAATAAATGCACCTTCATAATAAGCAATAAGCATTTTAACAAACTTCATATTTTGTTTAAAAGGAAAAAGTAAATAAATGATTTAAACTTAGAATTTGTAGTTTGTGGTAAAGATGGTAGGGTAAGGTTCTAGGGTAGTCTAGGATGGTTTAGGATGTGAGATGAGAGGGTAATGATGAGGTTTAGGTAGCCGATTTATGATGTATTATTTTCAACCAGCAAGGATTTAGGTAGTGTGTGGTTAGGGTAGTGTATGGTATGGTTATGATGTTAGTGTATGATATGATGTTAGTATGGTATGGTATGGTATGTTAGTATGGTATGATAGTGTATGGTATGTCTCTGTATGGTATGATAGTGTATGGTCTGTTAGTATGGTATGATAGTGTATGGTATGTTAATGTATGGTATGATGTTAGTATGGTATGGTATGATAGTATGGTATGGTATGGTAAGATATTATGATGTCAGTGGTATAACTATGATGTTATGATTTTAGTTTTATGATGTTATGATGTTAATGTTAGTGTTAACAAACAAAAATGAAAAATCGAAAGCAATTCTAAAGGAAATGACCACTTACCTTCCATTGTATCCAACTTGTGAATCGGTCCTTCCAACTTCGCCTCCAAATTTGCTCAAACTCAATTGCACCTCCAGTTTTTCACACTCCCGTTCTCGCGGCCTTGATTGTGAAATTGTAATATCCCTCTTATAAGCCCTAAGTATATTTTTTTAATAATTTAATGTTATTGTACTTGTTTTTCTGGTGAGGAGATCAAGGCCAAGGCCCCACCAATAAAACCCACTAAGTAAGTGATTAATTTCCTAAATTTTTAGATTTAGGAGAATGAAGAAAATATTGGCGCAATTTAAAAAAAATGACTGGAAACTAAACCACTAGGGAAGGGTAAACAATAAGGGAAAAATGGGAGGTCGAGTAAAGGTAACGGAGTATCATCGTGGTGTTGACGAGGGAAAAATCCACCCTCCTCACCTTTGACCCTAAGCCACTTTTTAGACACTAGTCAATTTCTCGCGCGCTTAATTGGTAATTTACTTATTGCGGATATGCGAGCCTAGGGCTCGAATATGAGGGAATTTTTGCAGAAAAGAGACTTTGATAACCAAAGAGTAACTCCAACATGTAAAATACAAATAGATCATAAAGTGGTTTTAGGAGGAGTAGAAAACCTTCACCCAATAAGGATACTCCTACCTCACATTAAGCAAGGGTATTGGAAGGAAGAAGACATGTATATTATATATATAAAACACACACACACACACACACACATATATATATATATATATCAGAATATATATATATATATATGTGGAAGGAATTTCATATATACCAGTGGAAGCATTATATAGTGAGAGAAATTTCATTAGCAAAGCATGTTATAAATTACATGTATATAGAACATTATATAAGTGGAGCACCTTATAGTAAAGGAAATTATAAATACATATATATATGTTTTGGAATATATATATATATATATATATATATTGGAATTAATATAGCCAACGCAATTTCATATATCATACATATATGCACAACATTATATATATATATATATATATATATATATATGGAACAAGATACCCATATTGATGGAGTATTAATTTACCATGAGTAATAGTCAAGGTTTTGGACCTGTTACCTGATTATTAGCCATTAATTTTGGAGGCATCATTTAAACTCCTGTGACTGATATTAACTTTTGAGAGACATTGAAAATGGAGACTTTAATTACCCTAGATTATAGCCACCGATTCTGTAGGAATTATGGGGATGGTTAAACATTGATTATGGAATCGTTGGGGATTCACTAGTTTATTTTTTCCAGATCTTGGAGGAAGTGAGGGGGGCGAGATATAGGCATTTGAGAAAAGGGATCTCTGTGCAAGATGAGCAGAAGCATTGCCAGAAAAAGAGCTTTGCGTTTCTTGAAGGAGTGATCTCTACGTTGTGCTCTCTGCATATTATGAGGAGGATGACCCCAACCCTAGTGCAAATGATCTTGCTGTTTCAACTAGGTATTAAGATCTCATCCTAGCTCACGCTTTCGAGAGTTTCTATTGATGAATCTTCTTTTGGCTTGCAATGATAGAATTGTTAGAAAATATTGCTATCATTTCCTTGCCTACCGGTATGTGTTTTCATTTTTTAGGGACCAATCCATTATGGAGACGCTGTGGATTGATAAATCCAAGTTTTTATAAATTATTGCTTTTATTGTTGTGAATTCAATTCCATTTGGTGGAAATGCAGTAGATTGTTAGATCATATGCTTTTGTTTCCATATCTTTTGCGGTGAGCCAATCCATGTTATGGAAGCGCTACATGATAATAGAACCTGATATTTTTATGAGTTCCTGTCCTTTGTTGTGAGCCGACCCATGTTGTGGAATCGCTGTAAATCCTTGTAAGACCAGATCCACTTCTTCCTTTGAAACATTGTGGGATCAAACATTTTTTTGGGGATAGTGAGTGGAAGGCAAACAGGAAGGATTCATCAACCATCTTTGGCATTTTCATATTCCTTAGATCCATGAGCACCTATGTTTATTTTTTTACATTTTGGGAAAATAATTGATGTAAGGTTTATCTTTAACAATATCCATTCCTTGTAGATTTGAAATTTTGAAATATCTGGAATGTTGTGTCCATTTTGTCGCGGCAGATGATCTGTCCTTGTCCATTCAACCCCTTGCTCATCTTGTTAGCTTACTTCCTAAGGCGAATTTCCAATCCAACTGAGAGATAATTCATTGTTGATTTTTGATGTTGTGATGCTATGACAATTCAACCATTTCTTCCCCTCTAGTAAAAGGTAGTGAATGCTTGAATTCATTGTTCCTTCCTATTCCTTGATCTAGAGGAAATTGAACTAAAAGCGAATGCTTTCCTTCTTAGTTGGGGCATGCTTTTTTGTTATTAATGGAGTGCATCTCCTTTGTATTGTTGATGAAAGGATTCGTTTCCCTTGCATTGGTTATGAAATGCATTTAGATTTCACTAAAGTTATCGTTCAGCCAATCTTCCTTATATGACCTTCGCAAACTAGATAATCGTTTGTGAAGTTAAACTCTTCATCGATGGAGAAAGCTTGTGGAGAATATGGAATGGGAATCAAGATTTGGTGTTTCATGTCGATATAGATATGAATCTTGACAAGTATTTCTAGATTATATATCTGAACTCTGATGACGACCTCAAAATTTTACCCTAGTCGCGTCTTGGACTGATTACAGAGGCGCATGAGTAAGAGCGCGCAATGATCTTTTAGTATTCTATTTTGATGATTTTTATTAGTCTAAATTGGTTATTCAAGAAAAAAACCATTATTCGATATGGCCGGTATCAGTAAAAGAGCTTACATCTAAATAGTTTCATTTCCAGACTTGAATACATCTATTTTATTTACCGTATTTAAATGTCTTATTCACGCGGGTAGTTCGATATGATTTCAAGAATATTGAAATTTATATAAAAGGTGAATATATCATGGTTAACTAGCTCCTTTAATTAAGTATACAATATTCACAAGTAGTATATGTATTGGGGTCGCCATCTTTTCCTCAATATTCAAGAAAAATCTGAGCTTATATACATATAGTTACTGGCCAGAGTGCATAGCCTCCAAGTGACATATTCATATATTAATTTAACATGAACTTAAGAATGTATCTTTGAATTTTACATGAAATAAGTATAGATATTCATACTTACATCATCCTGACTTTGATGTACTTTAAGGATATGATAAGAAGATAAAAAACCAACTTGGTCGAAGTTATTTTCAATAGGGCGGAGTAAAGATACTACTCTATGGTTCAAAGAGGGAGTATATTTTATTGAAAAGGATATAGTTTATATGTATGTAGGGTGTATTCGTAATGTCTTAGAGTTGTAAGAACACCCTGGGACTGTTTGTCTTGTGTTATAGATTTTGTATTGACCAGTGACGGCATAGCCCTAGCCCTGGATAGGTTAGATATTCCATGACAATAAAAGCAGGAATAAGTAAAGGGAAGCGTTTAGGCTTAATACTTCACTTGGTTACAAACAATATTTCTTTGTTATGTTACATAAAGAATTGGTAATCGATCCATTCGTATTCAATGAATCATTTAACAAAGAACCCCTAGTTGTATTGACCTACATACTTTAGAGATACTCTCTATGAGAAAGTTTAAAAGAATAGACAAAAAGAGTATGGAAACATTTATGTTGTGGATTGCAATCCTTTTAATGAAATAATGTCACAAGATGTGACCTTTTGGTGGACGTAACCCATGGATTGGGTGAACCACCTATATTTGTTGTATTTTCTCTTATCTGTACATCTTATGTATTTCACCTATGTTTTATTTGATATTGCGTATTATGTGAGATTGAATGTTGCTTGATATTGAGATGCATATAATGTTTTTATTTAAATTAGAAATCAATTACTACTTGCTTAATGAACAAGTTGATTCTCGATGTATAACTACATGAATGCAAATAAGATTTGATTGCACTAACAAATATCCATGACCTTATGGAATTAATAAATAATCTCTTAAGGTGTTTTACTATCTGGTATGAATCAATAGAATGAGTCATAACTAAGTAATGTAGTAATTCCGAAAGTAAAATGTGGATTGTCCATTTTATCCCTAACGCATGCCTTAATGGAGTTGTTACTTATAACTAACTTATCCTTTTATTGTTGGTAAAAACATGAAGGGAGAAATTAAAATGGGTTTCGATTTCATGTAAGAATTTATATCCATGATGTTGAATGGTGAAAATGCTATTATCTGACTATACACTCTCAGGAATTTATCATGGTTATCCTTTTGGTTATAAGCAAAGAAAAAAAAATTACTCCATTTCTTTTCTAGATTTTTTATTTATTTTTAGATCTCCTAAATGGGTATGTTATAGATGGTATCAGAGCACCAGAGTGACAACGCTCGGGCCTATTTTGGGCTCAACATGAAGTTAGCAAGTATAGAGATGAGAGACTAACCTATGAAATGATGTTTTGGTGGATGCATGGCAACGACGGAGGAGGGAACTAAGTTATCCAAGTGGGCCTCAAGGATTGAAGGAAGTATTTAAATAGGATAAAATAAATATCATGACAAGGTATGTTATTACTTCAACGAAAAATTAAACCCAAAAGCAGGAGAGTAGTTCTTGCATGTTGTCCTAAAGGCTATGTTTATGTTTACACCCCCAAAATGGGAGGTCGGTCTACGAATATTACAAATACACTAAGGGAAAATCAGCATCATGGTTATACATGTATAGATAAAACAAATGATAGACCTTTGAAACAAGAACACCAAATGGGAGGGCAATGAACTATGGGCTCCTTAGAAAAAGTAAAATGCATAGGTTGCTAGCAATACAGGTTGAAAGGTATCATAAAGGAATACATGGTAATAATTATTACTAGGGAATACTGTAAGTCATATGTTATTCTACTTTATGCAGAGATTTTTATGTTGTAAAATAAAATATCTACGAAGAATCCCAAAAACCCTAAAATTTGGGTAGTGTGGGAATCATCAAATGCTTCACTAAATTGGGAGACACCGTTCATTTGTAAAAAAAAGGGTTTTAGGCATAATAATTTTAGGATTATTCATAAGATTTAGTTCAGAACAAATCATTCCTTGTTTGGTTAAAAGGAAAAGTTGCACACACTGAATATAAATTAAATGGAATCCTAAATTAAAGGCTCTCTATAGGCCAAGCCTTAGTAGAAGGAGAGTGCACAACCTAGCAAAACAAAACCCCATAGGGTATTGGTGTATTCCATGAAACATATGATAACACAAGGTGTAGTATCAAATACTAGAGTTAAGTGATTGGACAATTACGTAAAGTACCACAATGCATTCTTTTATGACTATGTTCTTGTGTTAAAGAGTGAGTTATGTTTAGGTGACTACCACCTTAGGAATAATTCGTATCTAGTATAATGAATCGTGATACATTCCACCACATTGGATAAAGTGTGTTGCACCAACTCTGAAAGTTCCTGTGGAAATAATAGATTGATTTCGGGAAATAATGTGCTAGAACCTGCGATTACCCTTAACGAACACTATTCATTTATGTCTTCATTTTAACTCATATGTATTTGTAGCTTGCTCCACTCTGTGTTTTCTAAAAGTACAATGGCTCCATTGAGAAGTGTATTGTTGCCTCTAAAGACACTATATAGCAATTGGAATTTCTATGTCCCTAGCTTGTCACTCATAAATATTGTGTAAAGTTGGAATGGCCCTTCACTCGAAAGTATCCAAATATAGATGAGTAAGGATGTCTAAAGATATTTATATTTGAAATGATTAATGCCATATAAGGTTATGGACTAACATTGCATGAGTATTCCTCGAACACTACCAATTGAACGGGATCACTACTGGATTACCAAATTCACTGGCTTAAGTAATGAAGTTAAACCACTCCAGAACGAGTGTTGTATTACTCCGTATCTTATTATAATTTTCCATTAAGAGGTTTTTCTGAACCATGGGTTAACTGTAGATTATGATGTTAGGTAGTAACGTTGCAGGGTTTTACCATGATTATGGCCATTGACATGATCAAGTAAAAACATGGATTATAAATTCACTCACATGCTCAATTGCTCAAAATGAGTAAGGAGTTATTTTTGGAAGGTTTGCATAATTTTATGAATCAGGATTTTGGTAGAGGTACAAATCATTATGACTTATAAAATGTTCATTAATGAAATTATGTTAATTCATGATAAAGCCGTTTCACAAATCGGGACAATAACAGTGAAGTCACGTTAAGCACCAAAGGTGTGTGTGTCACAAATAGTCAAAGGTTGTAATTAACATTAAAAACTAATAAGGAAAATACATGCTGCGGGAGCACAATGGTGTTAGGAAAGTGATTGTCGTGTGAGCACATTGGTGTTAGGCATACATGCTGCAGGAGAACAATGGTGTTAGGAAAAGGATTTATGTTTGAGCACATTGGCGTTAGGCATATGATGTGGCAAGAAACATTGATCATCTAACTCTACCTGACTTTTGGGAGGAAAGGGATTCCTAGACTCAAGCGAGGAGGCTCGAGGGGAACCATGAAAGAGTTATGATATCAATATCAAGACCTAGGCAAAGCTGGACATTTGGAAGATGGGACGCTGTTTGATGTCACTGAGGAGGAAACTTTTGACTAGTGATCAAAAGGGAGAGAAACCTAAGAAATAGACGTAAGTCCACATGAGAATTAGAAAAGAACTTAAGGGAGAGTTTGAAAAATAACAAAACGAAAGACGTGCTAACGAATTTTCCAAGTAACTAGACGGTTAAATGTCTTGATTTGTAAATGTGAAGACAGTAGTACCTCAGCTTTAAGACTATTTATCTATCCAAAGGTTGGAGATAAAATACGTCCTCCCAAAAGATGAGTAATTATTTTTTATTGATGAATCAATTACTTTATGGAAAAATAATTATTATGATAGAAGATGTTCCATAAATTGCAAATTGTTATAGTGCAAAAGGATCCATGGCTTATGTTTAAGTTGAATTAAAATTTTGGACATGAATTATTGAGAAAAATTTGGGCTAGATCTGATCTTATTGCAGGAAACTGTAGGTCTTAAACGAAAGATACTTGAGCAGAAACATGAAAGATCAATAGAGATCAGAATGAAAAGGATGACGCAAGAAAATATGGCTCATGAGAAGAAGAAAGATGGGCTGAAAAATGAGAACACTGAGGACGGTGTTATTTTAAGGGGGAAGGGATGTAATATCCCTCTTATAAGCCCTGTTGTAATGGATAATTCACCTAATAACCTAGGTCTGGGGGCTACCAACATACTATGACCTTGCAGACAATTTGATTATAAAAGCACAAATAGGAAATAGGGAAATAGCAGGAACTTACTTGTAATAAATGAAGGTTGATCCGAGCTAACTCCTTCCTCTTTGCTTCACTCCTACAATCTCCAGGATAATTCCTCCTTCAACCTGTTAACAAAGGTTCTTCCAATATACAGTATGATTCATATATAAAGATGCAGGTTAGGCAAATCACATATTATAATGAAATATAAACATTTACCAAGCCACAACACATGAAACACAATATGGAAGAAGTAATCTGCTTTATTAACAATAATAGAGGGAGTTTAGGTTACAACCCAATGTCTGAACAAGGGACTCCTCTGTCACCAAAGGACTCTGAGTTTCTCTGCTCCAAAGGTTCTGTAGAAAATCCACCAGCATAACTTTGCTCTCCAAGTATGAATATCCAACACCCTCCCCAAGGCCTCTATTTATCTGAAGGAAATGAGGCAGTTCTCGAAGGTTAGGGAGGTTATAGCAGTTAATGGGATTAAGGTAAATGAAACAACTAATATCCCATTAACTCATGTTTTTAAAAACTAATTTCGAGAAAACTATGCGCGGGTCTGTAGTAAAGCAACCCGCGCATCATGCGCAACTCTGTACAAGAGCAACCCGCGCATAGATGTATGTGCGACCTGCTGAATATAA
>LPNX010012015.1:43325-54729 GCA_001517045.1 Pseudotsuga menziesii | reverse complement strand
TGGGACACAGGTAAACCCGGGTGGGATTGATCTCGTGACCTCCAATTGACAAACAACTTCATTACAACGGAACCGCCATTGAGCCACACCCGTGCGGCTTATCCTTTTATTGTTGGTAAAAACATGAAGGAAGAAATTAAAATGGGTTTCGATTTCAAGTAAGAATTTATATAGATGGCGTTGAACGGTTAAAATGCTATTATGTGACTATACACTCTTAGGAGTTTATCACGGTTGTCCTTTTAGTTATAAGCACAGAAAAAAAATTTACTCCTTTTCTTTTCTAGATTTTTTTTTTTTAAGATCTGCTAAATGGGTATGTTACAGATGGTATCAGAGTCCCAGAGTGACAACACTCGGGCCTTTTTGGGGCTCAACATGAATTTATCAAGTATAGAGATGAGAGACTAACCTATGAAATGAATTTTTGGTGGATGCATCGCAACGACGGACGAGGGAACTAAGGTATCCAAATGGGCCTCAAGTATTGAAGGAAGTAGGTAAAGAGGATAAAACAAATATCATGACAATGTATGTTATCACTTCAATGACTGATTAAGACCAAAAGCAGGAGAGTAGTTCTTTCATGTTGTCCTAAAGGTTATGTTTATGTTACACCCCTAAAATGGGAGGTCGGGCTATGAATGTTACAAATACATTAAGGGAAAATCGACATCATGGTTATACATGTATAGATAAAAAAAATGATAGACCTTTAAAACAAGAGCACCAAATGGGAGGGTAATGAACTATGGGATTCTTAGAAAAAGGAAAATGCATAGGTTACTAGCAATACAGGTTGAAAGTTATATAAAGGCATACATGGTAATACTTATTACTAGGGAATAATGTAAGTCATATGTTACTGTACTTTATGCAGAGCTTTTTATGTTGTAAAAGAAACTATATGCAAAGAATCCCAAAAACCCTAAAATTTGGGTAGTGTGGAAATCATCAAATGCTTCATGAAATTGAGAGACACCATTCATCTATAAAAAAAATGTTTTAGGGATAAGAATGTTAGGCTTATTCATAATGTTTTGTTCATAACAAATCATTCCTTGTATGGTTAAAAGTAAAAATCGCACACACTGAATATAAATTAAATGGAAGTCTAGAAATTAAAGGCTTTCTATAGGCCAAGCCTATGTAGAAGTAGAGTGCGCAGCCTAGAAAAAGAAAACCCCATAGGGTATTGGTGCATTCCATGAAATGTATGATAATAGAAGGTGTAGTATCAAATACTAGAGTTAAGTGATTGAGCAATTACGTAAAGTACCACAATGTATTCTTTTATGACTATGTTCTTGTCTTAAAGAGTGAGTTATGTTTAGGTGACTACCACCTTAGGAATGATTCATATCTAATATAATGAATCATGATACATTCCACCACATTGGATAGAGTGTGTTGCACCAACACTGAAAGTTCCTCTGGAAAGAATAGATTGATTTCGGTAAATAATGTGCTAGAACTTGCAGTTACCCTTAATGAGCACTATTAATTTCTTTCTTCATTTTAACTCATATGTATTTGTAGCTTTCTCCTCTATGTGTTTTCTAAAAGTACAATGGCTCAATTGAGAAGTGTATTGTTGCCTCTAAAGACACTATATAGAAATTGGAATTTCTATGTCCCTAGTTTGCCACTCATAAATATTGTGTAAAGTTGGAATGGCCCTTCACTCGAAATTATCCAAATATATATGAGTAAGGATGTCTAAAGATATTTATATTTGAAATGGTTAACGTCGTATAAGGTTATGGAATAACATTGCAGGAGTATGCCTGGAACATTACCAATTGAACTGGACTACCGGATTACCAAATTCACTGGCTTAAGTAATGAAGTTAAACCACTCCAGAGCGAGTGTTGTCCTACTCCTTATATTATGATGATTTTCCATTATGAGGTTTTTCTGAACCAGGGGTTAACTATGGATTATGATGTTAGGTACTAACGTTGCAAGGTTTTACCATGATTATGGAAATTGACATGATCAAGTAAAAACATGGATTATAAATTCACTCACGTGCTTAATTGCTCAAAATGAGTAAGGAGTTATTTTTGGAAGGTTTCCATAATTGTATGAATCAGGATTTTTGTAGAGGTACAAATCATTACGACTTATGAAATGTTGATTAATGAAATTATGTTTAATTCACCATAAAATCGATTCATAAATCAGGACAATAACAGTGAAGTCACGTTAAGCACCAAAGATGTGCATGTCACAAATAGTCAAAGTTTGTAATTAATATTAAAAACGAATAAGGAAAATACATGCTGCAGGAGCACAATGGTGTTAGGAAAGTGATTATCGTGTGAGTACATTGGTGTTAGGCATACATGCTGCAGGAGCACAATGGTGTTAGGAAAGTGATTACCATGTGAGCACATTGGTGTTAGGAAAGTGATTACCATGTGAGCACATTGGTGTTAGGCATACATGCCGTGGGAGCACAATGGTGTTAGGAAAATGATTGTCATTTGAGCACATTGGTGTTAGGGATATGATTTGGAAAGAAACATTGATGATATAACTCTACGTTACTCCTGGGAGGAAAGGAATTCTAGGACTCAAGCAAGGAGGCTCTAGGGGAACCATGAAAGAGTTATGATATCAATATCAAGACCTAGGAAAAGCTAGATATCTGGAAGACAGGATGTTGTTTGATGTCACTGAGGAGAAAATTTTTGACTATCGATCAAAAGGGAGAGTAACCTCAGAAAGAGAAGCAAGTCCACACGAGAATTGGAAAAGAACTCAAGGGAGAGTTTGAAAAATAACAAAATGGAAGACGTGCTAACGATTTTTCAAAGTAGTTAGACAGTTACATGTCTTGATTTGTAAATGTGAAGAAAGGATTACCTCAGCTTTAAGACTATTTATCTATCCAAAGGTTGGAGATAAAATATGTCCTCCCAAAAGATGAGTAATTATGTTTTACTAATGAATCAATTATTTTATGGAAAAATTATTATTATGATAGAAGATGTTCCATAAATTACAAATTGTTATAGTGCAAAAGGATCCATGGCTTATGTTTAAGTTGAATTAAAATTTTGGACATGAATTACTGAGAAAAATTTGGGCTAGACCCGATCCTGTTGCAGGAAACTGCAGGTCTTGAACGATAGCGACTTGAGCAAAAACACGAAATATCAACATAGATCAGAACGAAAAAGATGAAGCAAGAAAATATGGCTCATGAGAAGAAGAAAGATGGGCTGGAAAATGAGAACACCAAGGACGGTGTTATTTTAAGGGGGAAGGGATGTAATATCCTTGTTATAATCCCTAAGTATTTCTTTTGTAATAATTTAATGTTATGGTACTTATTTTTTTTGCGAGGAGCTCAAGGCCAAAGCCCCACCAGTAAAACCTAGTAAGTATGTGATTAATTTCCTAAATCTATAGATTTAGGACAACAAAAAAAATATTGGTGCAATTTAAAAAAATTGACTGGAAACTAAACCACTAGGGAAGGGTAAACAATAAGGGAAAACTAGGAGGTCGAGTAAAGGTAATTGAGTATCATCGCGGTGTTGAAGAGGGAACCATCTACCCTCCTCACCTTCTACCCTAAGCCACTTTTTAGACACTAGTCAATTTCTCACGCGCTCAATTGGTAATTTACTTATTGCGGATATGCGAGCCTAGGGCTCGAACATGAGGGAATTTTTGTAGAAAAGAGACTTTGATAACCAAAGAGTAACTCCAACATGTAAAATACAAATAGATAATAAAGTGGTTTTAGGAGGAGTAGAAAGCCTTCATGCAATAAGGCTACTCCTACTTCACATTAAGTAAGGGTATTGGAAGGAAGAAGACATGTCTATTATATATAAAAGCATATGTGTGTGTGTGTGTGTGTGTGTGTGTGTATATGGGGAAGAAATATCATATATAAGAGTGGAAGCATTATATAGTGAAAAAAAGTGGAACATGTTATAAATTACCTGTATATGAAACACTATATAATAGTAGGACATTATATAGTGAGAGAAATTTCATTAGCAAAGCATGTTATAAGTTACATGTATATAAAACATTATATAAGTGNAAGGAAATTATAAATACATATATATATGTTTTGGAATTAATATATATATATATATTCGAATTAATATAGCCAACCCAATTTCATATATCATACATATATGCACAACATTACATATATATATATATATATATATATATATATATATATATATAATCTTTATAGAACAAGATACCCATATTGATGGAGTATTAATTTACCCTGAGTAATAGTCGAGGTTTTGGATCCGTTACCTAATTATTAGCCATTAATTTTGGAGGCGTCATTTAAACTCCCAGGGCTGATATTAACTTTTGAGAGACGTTGAACATGAAGGCTTTCATTACCTTGGATTATAGCCACCGATTCTGGAGGAGTTACGGGGATGGATAAACGTTGATTATGGATTCATTGGGGAATCACCAGTTTATTTTTTCTAGATCTTGGAGGAAGTGAGGGGGGATAGATCTGAGCATTTGAGAAAATGGATCTCCGCGCAAGACAAGCAGGAGTGCTACCAGAAAAAGATCTCTGCGTTTCTTGAAGGAGTGATCTCTACGTTGTACTCTCTGCATATTATGATGAGGATGACCCCAGCCCTCGTGCAAATGATCTCTCCATTTCAACCAGGTATTAAGATCTCATCCTAGCTCACCCTTTTGAGAGTTTCTACTGACAAATCTTCTTTTGGCATGCAATGATAGAATTGTTAGAAAATATTGCTATCATTTCCTTGCCTATCGGTATGTGTTTTCATGTTTTAGGGACTAATCCATTATGGAGACGCTGTAGATTGATAGATCCAGGTTTTTATAAATTATTGGTTTTATTGTTGTGAAGCTGATTCCATTTGGTGGAAACGCAGTAGATTGTTAGAACAAATCCTTTTGTTTCCATATCTTTTGCGGTGAGCCAATCTGTTTTGTGGAAGCGCTACACTATAATAGAACCTGATTTTTTTATGAGTTCCTGTCCTTTGTTGTGAGCTGACCTATGTCATGGAATCGCTGTAAATCCTTGTAAGACCAAATCCACTTCTTCCTTTGAAGCATTGTGGGATCGAACGCTTTTTTGGGGATAGCGAGTGGATAGAGGACAGGAAGGATTCGTCAGTCATCTTTGGCATTTTTGTATTCCTTAGATCCATGAGTACCTACATTTATTTTTTTACATTTTGGGAAAAGAATGAGTGTAAGGTTTATCCTTAACAATCTCCATTCATTGTAGATATGAAATTTTGAAATATTTGGAATGTTGTGCCCATTCTGCCATGGTAGATCATCTGTACATCTTATGTATTTCATCTATGTTTTATTTGATATTGTGTCTTATGTGAGATTGAGTGTTGCTTGATATTGAGATGCATATAACGATCCTATTTAAGGGAGAAATCAATTACTACTTGCTTAATGAACAAGCTGACTCTTGATGTATAACTACATGAATGCAAATAAGATTTGATTGCACTAACGAATAGCCATGACCTTATGGAATTAATAAATAGTCTCTTAAGGTGTTTTACTATTTGGTATTAATCAATAGAATGAGTCATAACTAAGTAATGTAGCAATTTCGAAAGTAAAATGTGGATTGTCCATTTTATCCTTAACACACGCCTTAATGGAGTTGTTACTTATAACCGGCTTATCCTTTTATTGTTGCTAAAAACATAAAGGAAGAAAATAAAATGGGTTCCCATTTCAAGTAAGAATTTATATCCATGGTGTTGAATGGTTAAAATGCTATTAGGTGACTATACACTCTGAGGAGTTTATCATGGTTGTCCTTTTGGTTATAACCAAAGAATTTTTTTTTTGCTCCATTTATTTTAGAGATTTTTTTTTTAGATATGCTAAACGGGTATGTTACAGAAATGAAAAATTGAGGTCACGGGCCTCTATTTTTTTTCGGGGGTATTGCAAATTGCAAGTGCGATATATCTCACTTGTGATTTGTTACTCTAACAAAACGCATGTGCGATATATCGCACATGTGATATAGGCTAACTAAGATTAGCCTCAATTTTGGGCTCGAGTTTTCTGAACCTAGTCGCAATAACACATATGCATTACAGATTTATATTTTGGACATGCATTTTCAATTTTGAAAGTGGCAATAAAATTGGAACCAACTTCGTGTGAGCGCCCTTATGACATTTCTCCCTCGAACATCTCGGGTGAGACTTCATCTAACTTGCACGTTTTGCTGGACAGGGTAAACCCTGTATGGGTCGGTGCTGAGGGACATCGCTCAGTTAAGGGTGTCAACAGAGCATGAGCCATTGTCGACATATATGTGTCAACAATAACTCGATATAAAGAAAATATAATTTTTAGTTGCATATATAATTTGCATATCGTGAGTGGGCGTAATGGTTAAGAGCATTTCTTCATCCTAGTAGGTCACATGTTTAAATTTTGAGCGGCATAGGGTATGTACACCTCTGCATAATTTAACAATTAAATCGTTATATACAGGAAGATCCCTTCTTGCTCAAAAAAATGGTATCACACATCAAATTGGTGTTTTGTGTGGTGGTGACCCTAAAAATTTATTATTATTATTATTATTAAATACTACTATTTTCTTTTAGAAAATATTATAGTTAATTTTTTTCTTCAATTTTTCTTTTTTATTTCTTTAATGTATATTTTTGGATTTCATATTAGAATATGGACTTTTTTCACAAATAGTTCTACAAAAATTGTATGAAATTTTGAAAAACGAAATGTCTTTTTGACATGATTTTGAAATCTTTTTGGTGTTGATGTCTATTTATTACACTTTGGATTACAATTTATTATATATAGACCATAATACCTTATTAATAAAGATCTATTTTAAAACTAAATTTATCATGTGTTGAGGGGATTAAACTATTTAAAAAAAAATTGAGGAAAGACCAACATTAAAAATTTGATTTCTCTTTAACCATAATAGATTCAAAGTTAAAATCTATTTATATATTTTATGTTTTTATATTTGTGAGTATTTCATTTATGTATTGTATTTTTAATCACTTTCATTATATTTGCATTCCATTAACTTAAGGTATTTTGACATTATGTTTCTGAAACTTGTAGTTCAATTTTAATGCATGTTGTTAGATTTTAATACGTAATGTAGTTCAGACAGCCTTTAGCATAATAATATTCAAATACTCAATGGATAATCACTAAAAACCAATTAAATTAGATTTTAATGTACAATTGAAATAAATATACTAATCATTTTATAGTGTGTTGTGGACTACTTTGAAATATATTTTTTAGTGTGTTGTTGATGACATTGAAATATTTTTTTAATAGTATTTTTTTAAATGCTAAGTATAGTTTAAATGTTGAGTATGTATGATAAATTTTTATTTTAAATCAAACTTTGAGAAAGGTAAGGAAGTAATTAGTTTTCTTTAAAACCAACATAGATCTATCCAAAAGGGGGTCTATCAAGCACTGAAAGGGATCAAATCTCTCAAGGTGCAAACCATTTTTTAGAGTGGAAATGTGTAATCTAATTTTTATGGTTTTAGTTTATCTAATTTATGTTGTTTTATATATATGAAATTCTAAACAATTTAAATTTAATTTAAGCCCACAAGTTATTTTTAATAATTTATTATTATTTTTTTATAAAAGACACTTGTGAACTCTGAGCATGGAAGGAGTTAATCTCCCCTAGTGGGTATAGAATGCACCTCTTCACTGAACAAATATTTTTGTCTTTGAAAAGATTTAAGAAAAATATGTTTAAATAACCATAGTTTATTGAATTGAAATGTTAGGAAGGTTGTTCTTGTAAAATATTTTGAAGGTGCAATCTAACATTAGTGTATGCATAGCATTTTAAGCCAAAGTTATTTTCACCTTCAACTTTTTTAATGTCACAACAATAACAAATTATTTTTGGCATACCACATTTTAAGAATTGTCCAACATCTAGTTTCACTAAGGTGGTCATAAAAGATTTGTTCTTATTTTAATAAGGTTGATTTTATTGAGATAATGCATCCCCGTTAATAAATTAATAATAATACTTTGAATGCACATGTTAAGTCCATATAAGAAAATTTATATATATAATAAATTATTTTATATAGAAATACTTTATATAATGTTAATATTGAAATATATTATTTTTGGTTAATATTGAAATATTAATATGTATCACATTTATATTTATCATAAAAATAATTATATTACTCAAATATAATTATTTATGGTTAAGATATTATTTAAGGATAATATTGAAATATTAATATGTTTAATATAATGTATTAAATTCATGTTTATCACAAAAATAATTATATATTTTCTTTACACTAGACTTTACAAAGTATTTGTAAATATAAAATATTTATTTATGTTATTAATTATTTTCTATAAGTTGGAGATAACAAATAATTATAAAAAAGATGGATGAAAAAAATAGTGTAATTATTCAAAAAAATTATGGAAAAAAGATTTCCGAATATATATATATATATATATATATATATATATATATATACCTATTATAATCGATCGAATTCAAACCGCGTTGACTTTGGGTATTAGTTGGTGCATATTGGTGCATATTTAAAAGATTAAAATCTCTATTCCAAAGTTTAACTTTGTAACATGAAAAATAGCAATTTTTAAATTTATTAAAATTGTATTTATTTGTGTTGCTATTGGTTAAGCAGGGATGATGTCATCCTCGAAGTTTGCTATCTGGATTTGGGTCGACAACTGGTAACAATGACATCATATGTAACTTTTCACCTACCCTCCTTCTTCTTGTCTCCGGGGGCTCAATGGAATTTCGAATATGCATCGGAATTTGGATCTATCATTCCCCGCTATCATCTGGACCGTTGATTACTGGACTTTGCAACCTCCGCTTTCATCCTGGTCATTAATCCCTCATCTAATCTGTGCCATGCATTGTATGTTCAGAGACATCATTTCGATGCAGATCTCATCGGCTACGATGGCCAAAACAACATGTTCATTGCAGAGAGTACGTTGAGGAAGAAGGATTATCTCGACAGCAAAGAAATAAAATTCACAATCATTCCATTTCCAGGCGCAGATAGTTATGAGATGGAGCTGACGAGAGTTAATGTCCTTGGTGACATTGCCCTCAGATATTTTCTCACGAGAAGCGTAGCGAAAAACCCCTCATACTACCGTTGGGCCTTGGAAGTTATCATGAGGGAAGGTCCTAACTCTTCTCGTTCCTGCTACACTTTTAACAATGCCTCCTATTATTGGGATGGTCCCGATCAATCAGAGGGGTTGAAATTGAAAGGCGATGGTGGAATATCGAGAACCGGAGCGCACTCTATTGGGGCTCTGAAGGGTTTTGTTCAAAGCTTGCGTGCTGTAGATCACGACCTCACATTCAATCTGGACAGCACATCCATGGCCTTCCATCGTAGAATAAAATAGAGAGAGTATTTAGAGGGGAGAGGAATTTGTACGTGGACATTTAAACCTTCGCCCACTACTGAGGAAAATAATCTGCAAAAAAGGGCAAGGGACATGTTAAAAGACTTGTATGTAGACATCTTGCACCAACCAACTTTCAAGAAATATCAGATTGATGGCATTTCAGACCAACCAGCTTCAACGTGCCAACTACCTGATGGAATTACTGTAGCTAATTACTTTCGAAAAAATTATAAGGCTATTGAAGTTAATGAAACCTTTTTTTGTGTCATGGTGAGAGGGGATCCATATACTGGAAAAGAAGTAGAGAACAATTCTGAAAACCACGAGCTTCAGCTTACTCCCCTGCCCATAGAAGATTGTGTCATTGCAGATGAGCAGACATGCCCAGAAGCTTGCAGCAGGGGGGATAGAAACAGCAGATCAACATTGAGGAAGCTGGAAGGAGGTGATCCGTTGAATCGATATGACATGATTCACAAGAGCTTCACGATTCTCGGCAAATTATGCGGAGATGGACAAGAAAATCATAACCAGTAAGAAGATGAATTTGTCGATGTTTTGTCTTTGGTAATTTTAGGCGAGTGACAGTTATTTGAAATTTATGTTTCATAGCATTATAGACACTAATAATTTTGAAATACATGTTTTTTATTATTCAGGAGTCATGTTTATTATTAGCTCTTGCAAGAATACATTAATTTAAAATACATGTTTTTATTTATTCGTACATAAAAACGAGGAATCTCATAAGAATTCAAGTATCTTGTTATCTTTCACACAGCTCTCATATATTCATAACAGAAACAAAATGAGTTTGTCTGGCTTTTTAGAAAATGCTTATATGCAAAATTAAACTATAGAAACCATAGTCCTATCATTATGAGCATAGTGCTAAATCTATTGTGTCAGATTTAATTCATCTGGAAAAGTTCACAGTCCCGTTCATACATTCTTAAGTAAATAAAATGAAAAGTCTATTTGACAGAGATCAAACATCGCTCGTCTGTATAGCTTAAGTGACAGCTGAGCTTAATTTTAAAGATAAATTCAATTATAACATATTATTCAAATTCTTTAACAGGACATGTAGTTTGATAGAGGCCACGTCTCAGGTGTTTTCTGCACTTGTTCTTCCTGTGATATAAGGGAAGGCGTATGTATACATGTATTAAACCTAATCTACCCCTGTTAGACCTAGCCTCCAGGGCAAGTTTCTCAAAGAAGAACTAAGAGCATGAGTAAACCTGAACTGGTCTAAAGCCCTAAGTCAGTGGTCGCATACCTCTGTTATTCGCCAAGGGAAGTTTAATTATGCACCGAGCAGAGTTGGTTGTACACCGAGTCTGTAACCACCGAATATTAATGAGCAGACAATAAGTTGTGGTGGCAGATATCCAATAGTAAGAAAAAAAAAAGGCCATTAGATAACAATTGATTTTAATAACGAAGGTTTAAACAAACTTATAAGCAAGCATGAAATTTTATGGCAGTGGTTTTAAACCCTACCTTACCAGGTTTCATATGACTTTGTTTGTTGCAAAGTAGAAAGCTTTTGTCCCATGGGAATCCTCATTTCCTGCTCGGAGATAACTAGTGCCATTGAAGCTAGAACTATGACCGTCTCTCGCAATGAAAATCTTGCAAAACAAACTCAGCTTTTATGTAAAATTGCACAAAGTTATAGATGTGATAGGCCATGCATGGCCTCTGTTATCTTCAGTACACGTGTTGGGGAAGGAATAAGCAGTGATCCACGTAGCTTACTTGGCAATTGTGGATACGCCACGTTTTCTCTCATTCCATCAATTGATATGGTTATGTCTGATGCATACGAAGTTCAAGCACCCTTTTGATCTTTTTTCCTTTTTGTCAGTAGTTTTTAAGCAAAGCTTGAATGGGGGAATATTCATGTTTTTTTAAAAAGACATC